>LD354080.1:65602-76672 GCA_001465055.1 Ptychodera flava | reverse complement strand
ACACGTCATGTTTGGCAGGGGGGGGGGGTTACTCGAAATTTTGGAGTTTCTAAAGCAATTTCTCCGACCCCCCCAGGCTGTAAATAATGACGGCTCCCTGATGCCATGCCTCTCATGGTGGCGATTTTTTGCACGTTTCGGACCATGGATGCCGTTTTGCACCAAGTTTCGGACCACTGACTGAAAATTTTGAACACTTCCAAGAAACTAGTGTTAATGAGATATATTCTTCTGATAAATATTACCTGCGAACCTGTTTTACGATTCAAAAGAAAAATTTGTTGTTATTTTTTAAGTTGTGGGCGAATTTTATCATTTATCTCTCATCGGGTAATGTAACGTTGTCACTGTTCGGATGTGAGACTGAAGCTGACGCTGAATATAGCGTCATTTTAAGGGTCAGCTAGAAAGGTCACTGCAGGTTGATTATGCGGAAGAGGACGAAAACCTTACGCTCATCGTCTCTGCAGCTGTAACACTTTATATGCGGAAGTTCTTCTCAGCGATTGATGTGCTATTTACAGTAATTGTTGTTCAACCGTTGAGAGTTGACATTACATCTAAAATTGGAAACAAAGCGACGAAAACGGCGCCGAGACTCACAAGTTAGGTCGAATCTCAGCTTGAAAAACAGGTTTGGACTTTGAGCTCCAGCCCCCCGCCCCGTGTGTACAGTTGTGACGCTTTTACGTATTTGCCGTTTATTTTGGCCGTAAATCAACTCACTTTCATACAGAGACCATGGAGCAGAAGATGAAAACTACAGTGGGTGACATGGTGAGACTTGACGTAGGAGGCAAGATGTATACCACATCACTGACAACGCTGACGCGGTACCCGGACTCTATGTTGGGCGCCATGTTTAGTGGGAGGGTACCGGTACAAACAGACGACAATGGGACCTATCTGATCGACAGAGATGGAGAACTATTCCGGTATGTACTCAACTTTCTCCGCACTTCACAGCTTTGTTTGCCCGAAGAGTTCATGGATTATGGACTGTTGATCTGCGAGGCCGATTTCTATCAACTGGATGCGTTGAAAGAGGACGTGATCCAAACATTGAAATATGTAAAGGCAGAACGCAAACGCCAGCTTCTTGAAACTGACATTGACGAAACAGGTATACAAGTTATTGAATTAGAATGCTGGGAAACCAACGACGCGAATATTCGTTTTCTCTTAAATGCACCTGAAGATATTATAAGAGGCCTACCATCTTTAATGCAACACGCGTACGAGGGCGTTATGGGAGGAGAATTGGACGAGTGCTGGAACTACGAATGTTCTCATTACGGACAATTTGAATTTGCAGAGAAGTATTATGATATATACGGCTACAATGGTGATGAACTTCCACTCAGAAGTACAATAACCTACAGCATGATATTGGAAGACCTGGAAGAACTGGGATTCAAAGTCATTGCCACATCATGTCGCTACAATGAGGAAAACTTGAAAAAGAAGCTTCGATGGGCGTGCTCCAGGAAAGTTGAGCCTCAAGTTTTACCAGTACAAGTGAAATGATTTGATTTTTCCTGGTATTCTATGTGCCAGTCATTGATACTCAACAAACCCAAAGCCAGTACAGTAATGAAGGAAAGATTACAAAATTGCAGTTATTTATCTAGTTACTCTTGCGTATGTTACTTAACGAACCAGATCATGATCATGAGAAGACTCCAGCTGTGATATGGGTTGTTTGTCAAGTCCAGATGTGCTTCTATATACTGTAAACCAGAAAATTTTTCGCAAACATCAAATTTATCCAAATTTTGTAAAGACCAAAAAAATATTTACTCTGAGTGCAGACAAGACAAATGCAGACAATACAAATAGCAAAACGTAACCATAGTCAAAATAGTCACACTTGATAAATACATGAAAATTTGTCTTGGTGAAAATAAAGCATTTTACAGGAGCACCAATCAAAAAATTATATAAACATAACAACCATAGTCCACATAATGCCTGACATGGCCACCTTGGGTAATATGTGACAAATGTAGGAAAAAATGACAGGGTTTGCTATGAAAAAGAGCACAAGGGGTCAGATTTACATGTAGGTTCCTAAATCTGTTTCACAGACCCATGGTAATTGGACAAAGAACTGTGGAAACCTCAGAGTCCCCATGTAAATCCCAACAAAAGAAAGAAAGAAATGATGGCTTAACTACACATATCACACCGTTTATTTTATGATATCATAAATTAAGGTTGTGCGGCTTGTTAGCATTTTGTGCCAAATGGTACTTTTCAATACACTGATTCAAATTTTGACTGATTTTTCAGGGTTGAGTTTTTTGTACAACAGGTAGCTGTTAGGTGGATGAGAAAGATTTATGCAAATGAATGCAAATTACCAATTTCCCAGCATCTTTTTCACATGTTTTTGAAAATGTTAAAAAAGTTAACTTCATTCTCTGCAGGGGTTTATTTGTCTGAAATGTCATTCTGTACGTAGTGACTGTGAACATCAAAATGAATATTTTGTTCGGTGATAAAACGACATAAAAGTCCTGTCAATTTGGCTTGTTATTGTATATTTTTTTGAATGACATGAGAGTAACTAATGCACAATGGAATTTTTTTCTTGCAGAAATACTAGTTTCATATGAGAGATATTAAATTTCAGGCTTCAAGTTTTTGACTGAAGGATTTTTAATTTTACCCGTGTCCGCAGTTATATATGACAGTCTATCACCTTATCCAGTCTCATGTTAAGCATTATGTCTATAAAATACTCATGCAACACTTACTTGAAAGGGAAACTGTTGTCAGAACTGCGCCTGTGCGAGTTTGGTGTTTGCAAACAATGTGTTACGTGCACGGTATCTAGATGCACCCAATCATCATAGCTGCAACATTTATATTATACAATGTAGATTATGACATACATGTTTTAACTTTCATCAATCACCATTGCACCTTGGATACAGTGTTAACATTGGTTGTATGGGTCCTACAACCTATGAGCACAGTTCTAACAAATGTATCCCTATGATACACAACAAAAACTACTGGGAAAACTCTAATTTACATGTAATAATGTTTGAGAAGTCTGTCTGGTCCGTTGTGGGTGGTTGTAACTTTAATGTCTTTGAGTTTGCTACAGCAACCTACACTGTGCTTTCAGTCTCAGTTATGTGACAGAAGTCATACCAGTGCCTTGAAATGTCTGAATCTTTCATTGAATTTTTCTGCTTTCAGATTTATTCGATCTTTCAGCATTTTCCCTGACAACATTCAGTTTGCTTAATTATGCGTGCGTGCGTGCGTGCATGCGTCTGTCCGTCCGTTCACGCAGATATCTCAGAGATGCCTGGAGCGATTTCATTCAAACTTGGTACAAGGATTACTTCATATGTCATACAGATGCACTTCAATTTGTTTTGTGATACGATCCAATATGGCTGCCAGATGGCCATTTTATTAAGATTTTTTCATGTACAGAGCCATTACTCAGGCATGTTTCAACCCGATTTTATTCAAAGTTGGTACAAGGACATTGACCTATATCATACATATGCACTTCAATTTGTTTTGTGATACGATCAAATATGGCCGCCAAGCAGCCATTTTGTTACGATTTTTTCATATACAGAGCCATAACTCAGGCATATCTCAACTGATTTTATTCAAAGTTGGTACAAGGACATTGACCTATGTCATACATATGCACGTCAATTTGTTTTGTGATACGATCCAATATGGCCACCAGGCGGCCATTTTATTACGATTTTTCATGTATAGAGCCATTACTCAGTCATGTTTCATCCGATTTTATTCAAACTTGGTACAAGGACATTGACCAATGTTATACATGTAGCTATGCACATCAATTTGTTTTGTGATACGATCCAATATGTCAGCCATTTGGTTATGATTTTTTCATGTACAAAGCCATAATTCAGGCATATCTTAACTGATTTTATTCAAAGTTTGTACAAGGACATTGACGTATGTAATACATATGCACATTGATTTGTTTTGTGATATGATCCAATATGGCCGCCATGTGGCCATTTTATTATGATTTTTTCATGTCCTGAACCATAATTCAGACATGTATTAAGTGAATTTATTAAAAAGTATTTTTATTGCAGACCTAATGAAGAGGACTCTATCCTCTCTGAGGACCTTATAATCAAAGTACCCATTAACAAGTGGGGATTGTGTCATCAACGATGACTTGTTTTTACGTGCATAATATGTGTCAAGTTCAGTTTTTATACAAAAACACCCCTGACAGTAAATGGAATGTTATCAACATACTACATGTACAGTAGATGGTGTTACGTGGAAATATTTGAAGGACATTAGCTGTACCTCTGCAATTTTCAGTAGTTTTTGTTGTCTATCAACTGCAATGTCTTGTTCTACTCCTCACAGAATGCTAGAATACCCAATGTAAGTCTTGGCATCATTCTCTGTAACTATGCTATTAATTGATAAATGAATTGTAGTCCATCCTTGAATTCAATTTTCAACAATAACAATACTGACCTGTACTCACCTTGTCCCTGCTGATAAGCAGCATTTGTAAATAAATGACATTCATTTTATCATGTGTCAGGGAGCAGAAAAAGAAAAGGTGGTAGATACACAAAACTACTGAAAAATACCCCAAAATTACAGCTTATGGAACTATCGGTATAAAATCTCACTTATGTGACTTTATCCTATCAGATGAATGTTGCAACGTCCTGTCATAAGCTAAGGTTCAAGTGAACAAATAAAGTTCATTTGGGTGTAATGATACCAGACATTGCTGTTTTTTTCAAAAAAATTCTTTTTTTTCACTATATCTCTTCATTTCTATGATCTTTGTATAAATATTTAGCATAAAAGAGCCAGAGGCTTTGACTTTGAGGTACAAATAACAGCATGTGTTTGCACTTGAACGAGTGATGTTATCCGCCACTGCCAATGGGATAAACAGTTCCAAAGCAGTCATACTGTAGGACCTCCTTGTATAAAATAGAACTCGCTGCAAGGTTTGCTTCTTTGCACTTCTTTCCTCTGTGTGCCACTTTTTACCGAGTAGGAAGAAAACAGTTTGAGAGGAGACAGTGCTGTGCTCAGTTCTCATGTAAGTCACTGTTCCTCCACTCAAAATGAGGAAATGTGTTTAACCCGGAGTACAGGAAAGCTCATACTTTTGCTATAGAGTAACAGATAATTCAACCTCTTTCAGGAGTTAGGTATAAGCTTGACAGTTTTCTACAATATTTTTCAGTGATTTATATTCCTGTAATTGTAGGATTTAGCTCGTCTTTTTTTCAAAATAGTTGTGTACATCAAAATTACAGTTTATTCTCATTTCTGTTGTAACAGCCTATTGTATTCTAATTATGGCAAATGGCTGCCAAGAGTCAGAGGTGCTATTTTATAAATGTTAAGAGTTCTTATGAGATGTTGCCTTATGTGTACACAAGCGTTGCTGGCTGAGTGAGTACAAGATACAATGTCAAGCTTTGATCACATTCAAGTGATGATGTGACATACTGCAGCTGACATTACTGCATATAGGACGACTCAGAATGCAACAATGCAGCCAAGCTAACATTACTGCTCTTGGTGGTCATGTGACCCCCTCCCCGTCCCTACACCTACCCGTATCCTGTAGGCATTAGGTCAATAAAATAGGGTACAAACAGAATGCAATGGTCAGGTGTGATCATTTTATGTGATGCCAAAAAGACTTTAGAGTTTCTGTAGATGCAAAAAACATTGTGCAGTTGCATTCTGGATCATCCCAGCATGCATCTTTCCAACTGTGCAAAAGATTTTCAGGGTGCATTTTCAGTCAAAGTAAAGCAAGATTATGCTCAACTACCTCAACAGTAAGTTATGTGAAAAATTTCCAAAAATGCTATACACTGGGTGACTTGTGCATTCTTGTTATTTGCACAACAGTCACAAGAGTCACAGGCACCCAACAGAGTAGTAAATGTCTATATATTAAAAAGGCACTCCCATTTGGTAACATTTTTAAAACACATTTTTTTAATGGTGGATATTTGAAGTGGAAACCGCATGGATCACAAGATATCGATAAAAACATGTCCTCAAAAAAGTAAAAGTTTGAATTACGGTGGCCCACCTAAATTCAGCCTCCGAACATTGAACGTTCAGCACGGGGGCCATTGTCAACTAAGCTATGGAGTAAGAGTCTACGCTAATGCTGCTGTATGCCACAGTACCACTGGCGTCAGTGATCAGTCATGCCCCATTGGGGAAAGCTGAGTCTTACTGACTCGAGAAAAAATGGAAAACAAAGTTTGCTGATTCCACCAGAATTCGCATAGGTGACTTAGCACGTAACTGTGTGGCAGACGACAAAATGTAGTCATCAGAGGCAGCTAATATTTTACAGGTAAAAAATGATATCTATGTGGTATTGGTTAAAAATATAATATAACTGACACAATAATGAAAACGACAAAAACTAAGGAGAAGTTTAAAAAAAAACTTACATGAAGTGAAGGCATAATGCTAAATATAAAGTCTTCGCAGTGAGAGGTAAAATTGCATCATTTGAACTTATTTTGGACTCCCTAGAATATCGTCAATCACCACAACAACAAACCTTCAGGGGATTATGGGTCATAATCAGAAAAGATCGTAAAACTTCGGGATGTGAAAAATATGCTCGGGAAATGACATGTTTTTATCGATATCTCCCAATCCGCGTGCAGTCGCCACGTCAAATATCCACCATTGGCATTAAAAAAATGTGTTTTAAGAATGTAACCAAGTGGGAGTGCCTCTTTAACACTGTATGCAAATTCACAAGGAGAGAGATTTGCTAATATTAAAAGTATCCCATGCTATATGTACATAACTTTTATCTGCTACTATATTACCCAGTACAGGTCTCCTAAGTGTATACCAAGAAATTATCACTGGTAGAATGGTACAAGAATTCAATAACACAATTCAAATTTATGACACTTTAAATACTTTAATGACTTTAATGACTGAACGGACAATCACTTTTTCCAGATCTCAATACAGTATCTTTCATGAAAAAAACTGCCTACTATTGTTAAAATAAAACAAATGAGGCAAAGAAAGTTTAGAAAGTTGTTTCTTGTGAATTGTAACTATCTTGTTCTTGTTCACAGGCTTCATGATGTCCAAAAGTCCTCTGTTCAGGACAAATACACAGTCCCCTTCTTCACATGAAAATAGTGACATGACCATATAAATGTATATGGCTAGGCTGTAGACTACATTGTAGACCATGAGTAAGATTATGCATTAAGAGTCTACACTGTAAGCCATTCAGCATGATCTGGAGGATACAACAAAATGTTGCCCATCTCTGACAATGACAATGCCGCTCTCTAGATTCCACACTGGTAGGGAAGTAAAATTTCTGTTACTAAGGAAATATAACTTGGTACAAACTTCACTCCAAAATTTCTTGATGGATGCAGAAGGGTCAATCCTACTGCATAATATGCAGCTATTTTTAATGGCCTTTCAGTTTTATCCTGAAAATCCTCTATTCACAGTAGTAGCTTATATTTGCTTTCAGATCAGATGAGTACATTTAGGGTAAGCCTAAATCAAGAATCAAGTTCTGCAGTTTAAGCTAGAAGTAGATGCATTTTCTCTCAAATTTACTTTATCGATTCATGTACACTACACCAATAGAACTTAAAGGGCTCCCTCGATATGCATGAAATAGTGGCCTGCAATGCATGTGTTTACAAATTCTACATGGAGGAGCCAAGGTCATTACAGTGAGGGACTGAAGAGAAATAGCAGGGAGGGAGGGCTGGTGTTTTTTTAAATGACATGGTGTGTAAAATAGTGGCCCTTCAAGAGTGTTTCAAGAAAAAAGAAGCGACCTTCCCCAATTTTCATGCGCAACTGAAACTGGTTACTGATTTATGGGCATAGTAGTAAAATTGAGGTCAAAGGTCACTCTGATCACATGACATTCAAAACTTTACTCCAATACTTATCCCTGTCCACCAAAAGTCAGACTTCTAGCTCTATTGGCTGGCCTAGAATTAGATGTGTGCATAATATAAATGAGGCATCTTATGATGTTAGGTCAAAGGTCAGGAGCAACCCTGAAATTTAGGTGTGTAATTTGGTTCCATACGTGTCATTCCTCAATAGACACTAGCCATCTTGGACTATTATATATAAGATAAAGCCAGAGTTTATTGTGCAAAAGAGAGAAACAATTTGAGACAATCACAAATATTTGAGTTTTGGGTAAAATTGCTCCCAAAATATATTTAAAAAAATTTCACCGATATTTGAAATGTTTTAAATTTTCTTAATTTTCCTATAAAATCAACACGAGGGGAAATGCCAAGAGGATTTGACCAGTTCAGAAGGGCTTGACAACGCGATTTCTGCGTTGTGAAGATTCATTACGTATTCATGGTAACCCCTGGCCAGCTGTCAATATCTTTGGAGGCTTTTGTTTTTTGAATATGATGTCATTGGACATGACCTGCCAATCACCCAGGTAGTCAATTAAGCTATTAATTGACTGTTTACCGACCCAATTAACACTATTCAGCAGAATCAGTCATATTTTAATCGTGTGGCCCGGATGGGCACAACGTAGGAACGTGTGTATTTCTATGTGTACATTTCACTTGTGGTGTTGTTTGTACCATCGTGCGTTTGAAGTCCTCGTGTCACCTACAGTATTACCTTCAAGGTGACAGGCTTACTATTAAAGTTCAGTATCATGGCACCGAGTTCTGCCCATGGTGAAAACCACCTGTTTTGCCTACTAATTACTGCCCGTCGCTGCCCTTCCTGAATGTAGCCTATCCATAGCTACAGTAATCAGTCAATATATAATACCCCACGCCTTATACTTTTTCTATAAACTTATAAAATCATAGTCTGAGCCGCAAAATTGTTGACTTTTGATCCGATATACCGGCTGATCGTTGAATCGCACCGGCGCATCCATGTTTACTTGCCCCATTAGCTTGCTACTCTGCAAAGGGTGGGTAGATGGAATTCCTCTGGGCCAAAAATGAACACGGGGCGAAACTTTTTGTGAATCCATGTGAAAACATAAATCATTAATCAGTTTTGTTATATAATCCTAAATTGTGAGTTTGATCAAAATCGAGACCACATTCGAGGGCTATGCAGACTGTCCATGTAAGCACACACAGTGACAAGAAGGCGGGAAACACCTACTCACCAAGCACATCGAATCGGCGAAAAGAAGCATAAAAAAGCTAGGCTCATCGCCAAAACAAACGCGCCAATCGCTAACAGAAACCCATACCAAGCGGCCCTTTTCAGGGCCACCAAATACTCCAAAAAGAGAACTACCCAAAAAACCATAAAATGACATAGAACTCACAAACACTTAAAAGAAATAACAAAAATCGTACACATAACAAACAACTGAAACACAACATTAAAAAAATAGCGTCAATGACACTGTAGCTCCCATCCTGGACTATTTAGTGTTTGTTCTCTGGTCAGATATTTGAACATGTGTGAAAGGGATAAAGTGCATGACGTGAAAATACTTAAATATAATGTACTGGAGACAGTGAAATATGTTTAATGTATTTATTCAGAATATAAAATGGAAAAAATACAGAATTAGAAATATCGAATACTGTGATACAACCATTAACTCAACAAGTCATTGACAATGACATATTCCCCACTTGTAATAGTAGTATTAGTCTTGATGGGGCAGGGAAATTGGTCATTAAGAAGTATCACTGGAGTGTATATGTTGAGATCTATGGACACATAGGTCGTTGTTCCCAATTTGAAACACATGAGGCATGTCTAAGTTATGGTTCTAAATCAGGAAAAAAGATCAGACCTCTAGCAGTATTGGCCAGCCAAGAAATACATATGCGCATAATAAATGAGGTACAAGATGTGACATCTTAAGGTCTAATATCCTATCAAAATTGGAGGGTACAGAACTTGTGGTTATTGAGATATGCATATATATGTATAATCAAGGTCAAAGGTCATCGAGGTCACATGACATTTTGAAAAAAAATCATATTGCTAATTAATCCCTATATGCCAAAAAATCAGACCTCTAGCTCTATTCATTTGCCCAGAATTAGATGTGTGCATAATTAATGAGGTAAAGCGTGTCTGTGTTGTCATAAGGTCTCCCATCCTACTAAATACAAAGGACATAGCACTTGTGGTTACTTATTTATTGACATAAACATATATTTTAGGTAAAAGGTCATCGAGGTCACATGACATTTGGTCAAAAAATTCTCTCCTATAGTTATCCCTATATACCAAAAATCAGACATCCAGCTCTAATGCAGGGGTTTCATTAAGAGCCGGCAGCCGGCGAAATTGACCTGTTATTCTCACGATTTCGCCGGCTACCTTTTTTGAAATTTGAACTCTTTCATAGCTAAAATATTTTTTACCTTCTTAAATGATACGGACAAGTTTCACCAGCTGTGTAATCAAACTTTTCAACGGCTTTTATGTGAAACAAAATTTAGAAGACGAGCGACTACTACGATCGCCTTGTACTACGATGCAGCACGGTCTTGCGCATACTGCCTCAATAAAAATCGGAATTGCAATTGACGATTCTATTGGCTACCTGAATTGCTGATTCCTATTTGGTGACATTTATATACGCTAATGAAAACGTGCATACTACACCTGTCGGCCATCTTTAGCTCAACTCAAAATGGTCGATGAACAAATGAAGACGGAAGTGGTCGCAAGGTCAAGCTTTGCTGTACGATCCTCGGTTTTGAAGTGGACCAAGAAACAAGAGAAGGATAATTACGTTGATTTAAACTGTTTTCGAAGGCAATGACCTGATTTTTTTTCTCATGAAAAACTTTCCGATTACAGTTGGAATATTAGTAAGCCGATGTGCGTTGCACTGCGGTAGGCGTAATTGTGAAGGAATATAACCAGCTGGATGTATGATATGTACTGCTCTTCGGTCTATCGACGCCAACACTTAAGAACGTCGCCCAGAGTGGTTAAAATACGATCAGACCTCTAAATTCACTTCAAAAGCGATCGTCAGGTTAAATCCAAATGTGCGCTTCTGAA
>LD354078.1:9798-43344 GCA_001465055.1 Ptychodera flava | reverse complement strand
TTCGGCTTTCCGAAGTTTGCCCGACGCCGTATCTCATAACGGGAAGTAAGGTATTTCACACCTCCGTAAGCTCCCTACGGGGGGTAACTTCTAGGGTTTCCGCTTACGCGATCAGGACAGTGTCCTCCTTCACAATGGGAGAACGTTGTTCTTTTGGTGGCTGTGACAGCGGCAAGAACATGAACGGCTCAACTGTAAACTTTTTCAAGTTCCCGTCAAGTGTTGAGTGTTTGAACCATAATGTGCTTGTCTCTGCTGGTTCGTACGATCGGCCACGGTCCCTCGGCTGAGCCTGCCTCGCTACTCGCTACACAGAAGGTTGGGACCGCATGAACACCAACATGAACACCAACACTGAACGTTGTGACTGCCATTAAAATGCACTTGTCTACAACACGGACAGTAACTTAAAACGTAAATGGGACTGTGATTAAAATGCACTACAACCACAACACGGAAGGTGGTTGGGACCACTATGCAAATCAGCTGCATGAACAGCAACACGGAATGTTGAGACTACCATTAAAACGAACAACAACACGGAACGTAGAGATCGCGATACAAATCGTGGAGGTAGAGTCCTCCATGATACAAATCGACAGCAACACCGAACGCGTCATTGGGACGGCAATTAAATTGAAGAACAACGGGGAATACCGGACCACAAGAACCGCGATGCAAATCGACCGCAACATGGAATGTTGAAGACCGTGATTAAAATGCACAACACAGAACATCAAGACCGCAATGTAAATCAACTGCAACACCGAACCGTGTTGCCTCGATTAAAATGCGTATGTCTGCTATGTATAGCAAAAGTTTCAATTCTCGCGAGCGAGCGTTCCTAAGCCCGCTGTACACTAGACAAAATGACGTCAAATTTATCGCGAGGGCTCGATTGCGTGTGTCTAAGTTTCACTTCTCGCGAGAGCCATTTATGCATGCTGTACACCACTAGACTAAATGACGTCAAATCTCTCGCGAGACTTGGCTCGATTGCAAATATGTACGACAGAAAGAACGCAATAATATACGGAAGTAGACACAGTTTTTGCGAATCGCCAAGAGAGAAGCACAGATTAAACAAAAGACTAAAAAACCCATGTTTTTTCTTTATTTTACCATATTTTTTAAACAAAAATCAGTTTCGCCGCTGTGGCGAATTAGGATCGAATTTTTTTTTCGCCACTTTGGATTTCGATTCGCATTGGCGAACGTGGCAAATGGGCAGCGCGAATAGTGTTTTGTTAGCGGATACCTGGCAGAGATAAGGCGGCGTTGGACCACTATTCGATGTAAATGAACACACCTGTGACGTCACAGACGGCCAACCATTATCCCCGCTATGGGCGTGACCTGAGTGTCGCAAAATGACCCTATGAAAGCCGCGCATAGAAATATCAAAAAAATTAACACTTGCGCGTACTTAAAGGTTGCAATTCTGTCGCGAGTGTAATAGTATTGACCTCCTGGAAGATATTCAGTCACACGAACGGGACCATTTCACCAGACCTTTAAGGTCACAAACTGAGAAAATTACCTAAAATATACGAATTTTAGGGTGTCCCAACACTTTGAGCAGAAAATTTATCTAATAACATCTTTCGGGACTTAATACCAAATTACAAAGCTATCAAACAAGGGACTTTATACCAAATTACAAAGCTATCAAACAAGTAATTTTGAGATAAAGTTTTCTTGACTGAAAATGACAATATTGTCTTAAAAATACAAATTTTTATCTTTCAGGACAATTTCCACATATCTAACTATTGTCATCTCTGTACGTCTGTGTATCGAATATGAAAGCTGTCTGTCCAGGAGTTTTAAAAAGGAAACACTGTTTAAGATTTTTTGACCAAAAATGACAGAATTGCTCAAAAATAGTAATTTTCCCAATTTTGTCATAATGTCAACAAATTAGAAGAGTAGTACCCTTGCAAAGAGACAACCAAAATTTGAGAGCGATTGGGTTGGCCGTTTCAGAGAAGAAGAATTTTTACTGAAAATGAGAAAAATCACCAAAAAATTCAGCAAAAATACAAAATTAAGGATATCTTCACAATATTCATGAAACTGTATAAGATTCACCTAGGGTACTTGCACACAAATTTTAAAAGCAATCAAAAAAGCTGTTCTTGAGTTATTTATTCTTAACCATTTTCACATTTTGTAAGCTCATTTGCATAATTTTGGCAATGCAAACTTCATTTGAACAAAATCCCATCTATAACCCGGATGCATCCACACACCAAATAACAAGCTGAAACGTGCAGCGGTTTGTGTGTTTTTGATGTTGACGGACATACTGTACGTACATACATACATACACACATACATACAGACGCCATTGACTTCAGCCTATACGATAAACTCACATTGGTATCACCAAATGTGAGCTAAAAAGGAAAGAAAACAGGGCAGTCATGTTGAGGGCGCTGCACAGGCAAGCACCATTTCACCTCTTTCCTTGTGGA
This sequence comes from Ptychodera flava, assembly GCA_001465055.1. NCBI lineage: Eukaryota > Metazoa > Hemichordata > Enteropneusta > Ptychoderidae > Ptychodera > Ptychodera flava. Next base: position 40,867 of record LD354078.1, on the reverse strand, counting down.
CAAAGCCGCCTCTCAGAAATTAGTTCTATTTTCTATATGGGTTTTGATGTGTCAGATTCTCATTTTTACTCAGAAAGTGATGCTTGAAGTTGAATAAGAATTTTTCCAAAACAGATTGTTGTACTTCGTAACTTAATCCGTGTCAAAGATGATACACGTGGTTTACTTCAGATTTGTACTGTATTCCTACGCCTTTGCCACTACAGGACAGAGAAAGCTGAAGAAACTTTGTACTCGTCAAACTTTCTCCTCGTATCAGAATTGTCCTGATTCCAAGGCCTTACAGGTCGCCAGCGAGTTTTTACTGTGATTGCCAAAGCCTTATCGAATAAAGCAAGTCTGAGACGAGTTCTTGTATACTGATCTGATGTCAATTCTGGTTTATTACGATGACAAACACGAAGTTGTACATAGATGATTGTACCGTTGAAAGTGATGTCTACACGTTTCGAAGAACCAGAAATATGCTTTGAATTTATAGATCATTAGGCTGTCAGACCTTCAGACCAGTAACATAGAACGCTATTGCTTTACACAGTTACAAGTGTGACTTTTCTGCACATTTAGACTGATGACATTAAGACACTGCAAACTTGAAATATTTTCTGTTGCATTCCATATGATGCCCCCTTTTAGTGGATATACTAAACAGTACATAAATTTATGTTTGACACATTAAACGAACATTCTCAGGATTTTACAATTGTGTCAAATCTTTCTGTACTACTGGAAGTATAATTCATTGAAACCCACATTTTCTAATTTTACCCTTTCTGTAAATTGATATTGGCCTCTGTCAAAATTTATCACTTAGCTGCCTGCGTGCACACACCCCTGGAATTTTGGTAACAAACGTAGATCAATCTTTACTCCAGCCATTGATCTTAATTGGGCTCTTTGCTCACTAACTGGATACAATCATGGCAGAGAATAATGGAACAGTGCCACCTACAGGCAATGAAGGTAAGCACACTGAAACTATGCAGACTTCTTTATTTTCTGAGGTCCCAGAGACGGATTCTAAAATTGCAAAATTAGGTACGGAGAGCGATCCTGGATTACGCAGATCAAAATGGGTGCCTATACTTTCAATGAAAGCAAAAGAAGGTAAGTTATTCATTCTCACAAAAGGTTTCTTGAAATCACATGATCAATTGTTACCACATGTCGCTCATCCAGAGCTATTAAATAAGGAGTCTGTTGAATCCCTCAATGCATTTTTGAAAGAAATTAAGGCAAGTCACGCTAAAATGCTGGAAAAGTATGATCAGATCTGGGCTATATCACAAACACCAGCCAAGGATATTTTGAAAGCTGTTGACCGGATAACTTCAAGTGTTGATAAAGTCGTCATTCATGCAAGATGTCTCCTTGAACGCGCAGAAACTCAAGAGTGTTTTCTTGATCAGCCAAATATTTTGTCACGGTACAGAGTCAAACATGTCTTCCCACTCAAGATCATCAAAGCGATCAAGTACGTCATCGATCCGAAAGGCTGCTGCAATCAAAGCAGCTGCTCTTGAAGCAGAACTGAGAGTGAGAGAAGAGGAAGCTGCTAGAGAAGAAGAATTACAACAACTAGAGCTCAGAGAGAAGGCCCGAGAATTAGAGCGACAGAGGATAGCGAGAGAACTTCGTGTTGAGCAAACCAAAGTAGCAGCCTGTGAGAGAGAAGAATTGCTTGATATCACCCCAGTGATGGAGACAGTCCCGCCAATTTCATCGGTAACACCACCACAGCCAGCAGCTACAATTCCAACATCCATTGTGAAAACTGAACTGGTGAGCCAACCAGCAAAAACTTACACAGCACCTCCATCAGTTATAAAGACAGAGCCAGCTAAACCAACATTTGCTGATTCAGACAAACGTAAAAGGATAATTTATTCCATCAAACAGGGAAACAACAACATACAAAACTAAACAAGGACAGCCTACAAGTATTGGTTGAGAATTTGGCTTCATCTGTATCATTGAGCCGACTGCCAACACCTGAACCACCAATATTCACAGGAGACCCGTTAGCCTATCCAGATTGGTTATCATCCTTTACCACCTTAGTTGAATTACGCGGCATATCACCTCTTGAAAGAATCCACTACTTGAAAAAATATCTAGGAGGCCCAGCCTAAGAAGCCGTAGGAGGATGTTTTCTCCTAAGAAGCGAACAGGCATACGAAGAAGCTAAGGCTATTCTCAACGAAAGGTATGGAAACCCATTCACAGTAACAGAAGCTTTCAGAAACAAAATAGAAACCTGACCAAGAATTTCAGGCAAGGACAGCATGGCATTACGAAAATTTTCAGATTTTCTCAAGCAGTGTCAAGTAGCCATGAAAGATATACCAGACCTAGCAGTCTTGAATGATGTGAGAGAAACAGAAAAATGCTCCAAAAGCTACGATGGGGTTGTTAATCGATGGAGTCGAGTGGTCGCAAGGGTAAAGAAACTTACAAATACGCACCCGCCATTTGAGAACTTTGTTGGGTTCATACAGGAAGAGGCAGATATTGCATGTGATCCATTAACATCACTTGGATCTCTGAGACTATCAACTGACAAGGATCAACAAGGAACTTCAAATATGGCACGACCAGAAAGCGAAAACCAGGTGGACACACTTTATCCACTTCATCAAAGCCGACAACAGATACTGAATCATGTCAGTTCTGTAAGAAAGATGGACATACCATCCAAGAATGTGAAGCATTCAAAGCAAAGCCAATGACAGAAAGGCAAGATTTTGTCAAGAAAGGCGGCTATTGTTTTGGTTGCTTGGGTAAAGGTCATGTGCACGTATCAAGGAACTGCCCTGCTCACTGCAAGTATAAGAAATGCGGTAAGAAGCATCCAACCAGCTTGCACAGTGAAGAGAAAATGTCAATTCCAAAGACGAAGCCCCGCACGAACAAAGCTGATGATGTTGCTCAAGTGCAAAATCCTGACAGGGAGGATAACGGTGAAACAAAGCCGGTTGCTATGGCTTCACTCGTCCTCAAGGCAAACCCATTTTGTCAATGATTGTTCCCGTGTGGATTTCCAGCCATGAGGAACCAAATAAAGAGATACTAGTATATGCACTGTTGGACACCCAGTCAGATACTACATTTGTACTAAATCACGTCGGACAACAGCTGAACACAGCATCGGAAACGACTAATCTCAGATTAACCACTATGACAACAAGCAACAGAGCAGTAACTTGTCGACGTGGATTCGATTCACACAGTGATATCATTACCTACAACATATTCACTTGATTGTATTCCCATAGAGGAATCACACATACCCACTCCTGACATTGCCAATGAATGGCCTCGTCTCAGACAAATTGCTCATCTCGTACAGCCTTTGAAGAAATGTGAAGTAGGTCTACTGATCGGCTATGATTGCCCACAGGCCCTGGCACCTCGCAGCTGCATTACCGGGGAGGGCAATCAGCCATTTGCAGTAGAAACGGACCTCGGATGGAGCATCGTTGGACAACTAACTCAGTCTGAGGACGATAAAGATGTTTTCAGTGTAACTCATCAAATACTTATGAAGACAATACCAGATAACATGCAACCCATTGTCAACAGGGACGGGCATCTTCCACAGGACGTTTGCTATGCCTTTAAGACTTCAGCAGGAAAACAGTTCATCAAACCTTCGGACATTGTGAAAATACTCGAATCAGACTTTGACGAAACCCGAGCTGAAGATGTTACCATGTCACAGGAGGACATTCATTTCATGAGGATCATTGAAAATAGCATCTCCAAGGAGACGGATGGTTTCTATACCATGCCACTTACATTTAAACGAGACAAACCACCACTTCCGAACAATAAATCTATGGCAGAACAACGACTGCAGTACTTTAGACGTCAATTCAAGTCGAATCCTAAATACCGAAATGACTACATGCAATTCATGCAAGATATTATCACAGCGGGAGATGCAGAGTTAGTTAATGAACAAGAGCAGGAGGATGGATCAACATGGTATTTACCTCACCACGGTGTGTACCACCCCAAAAAACTTGGCAAGATTCGTGTCATATTTGACTGCAGTGCACGATGTAGAGGAACCAGCCTTAATGACCACTTACTGCAGGGACCAGATCAGATGAACCCCCTGATTGGTGTACTTTGCCGATTTCGAAAGGAAAATGTGGCTATTATGTGTGACATTGAACGGATGTTCCACAGATTTAGAGTAAATGAAGATGATAGAGACTATCTTTGATTCCTTTGGTGGAAAGATAGTGATTTTGACTCTAAACCAGCCACATACAGGATGAAAGTTCGCCTTTTCAGCACTGTATCCTCACCAGGATGTGCAAACTATGGACTTAAACTAGTGGCAAAGGATAATCCTCAATACGGAGAGAAAGCAGTCAACTTTGTCTCCAGAAATTTCTATGTAGACGATGGACTCGAAAGTTTAGAGTCCTCACAAGAAGCCATTCAACTAATCAAGGATGTTTGCAACCTGTGTGCAAAGGGAAATCTTTGATTACACAAATTCATATCGAATGACAGAACCACAATGGAATCTGTACCCATATCAGAGCGCGCCAAGAATGTCAAGGATCTAGACTTGTCCTTCAATGAACTTCCCATAGAGAGAGCTCGGGAATTGAGTGGTGTGCTGAGTCAGACACATTCCACTTCTCGCCAGTTGTTAAGGAGCACACATCTACTCGACACGGAATATTATCTGCGGTAGCCTCAGTATTCGACCCACTCGGTTTTCGCGCCACTTTATACTTTGAGGAAAGCGAATACTACAAGAAATGTGTAAGAAGGGAACATAATGGGATGACCCCTTACCAGATGACCTACTACCGAAGTGGGAATCATTGCTTTCTGAACTTCGAGAGTTAGATGAACTTCAGATAAGATGTTTCAAACCAGACAGTTTTGGAACTGTTAAGAAGATTGAGCTTCACCATTTTTCGGATGCAAGCCTGACAGGCTATGGACAAAGCTCCTATTTAAGGCTTGTCGATTGTAAGGACAACATTCATTGTTCATTCGTGATGGGGAAGTCAAGAGTCGCCCCCTTGAAACCCGTAACAATTCCAAGATTCGAGCTTCAAGCAGCACTCGTCTCAGTTCAAGTCAGTAACTTCTTGAATAAGGAATTAGATTACGAAACCATTGAGAACTTCTTCTGGACAGACTCAAAGATAGTTCTCGACTATCTGAACAATTATGCACGTTGCTTCCACATATTTGTGGCCAATCTCATACAAAGAATCAAAGAATCATCTCAGCCAGAGCAATGGCATTATATCAGCACCAAGGAAAACCCAGCAGACCATGCACCTCGTGGACTTGGTGTAAAGGACATGATACATTCGAATTGGTTCAAGGGACCAACCTTTTTATGGGACAAGGAATTTACCGCACCCAGCCATACGAGTAGGGATATTCCTGCATACGATCCAGAGTTAAAGAGTACGAGAACGTTAGCGACCACACAGCAAACATTTTCATCAATGATAGAGCGTATAGAAAGGTTTTCAGATTGGAATAGAGCAATAACTGCAGTTGCAGTATTGTACAGATACATCGTCAAGAAAGGAAACAAAGAAAGTGCTACGCCAGGAGAAGCTAAACAGAAAGCAACCATGGCAATAGTCAAATGGACTCAACAAGAAGTGTTTGTTGAAGAAATACATGCTCTGAAGAAACCTACCCTAGAAGGCAAAGAGACCAAGATAGTGAAGAGAAATAGTCATTTACTCCCGTTGAGCCCGTATTTGGACGACAAGCAGATACTCAGAGTTGGAGGGAGACTTGACAGATCTCCGATGCTTGACCACGTCAAGCATCCTGTCATCCTTCCTCGTAGGAGTCATGTGACAACACTGATCACCAAATGGTGTCATGAACAAGTACCCCACCAGGGTCGCGGCATGACAGTAAACAAAATAAGATCATTCAAGTGGATTCTGGATAGTAAGTTGTAGTTCTGCAGTAGCATCATTCATCTACAAATGTGTTCAATGTATAAAGTTCAGAGGAAAGGCCAACACTCAAAGAATGGCAGATTTGCCAAAGGATCGTCTTGAACCTTCACCTCCATTCATATACTGTGGTATGGATTGCTTTGGTCCTTTCATCGTCAGGGAACGTCGTAGTAAGGTAAAACGATATGGAATCATTTTCACATGTTTATCACTGAGAGCCATACACACCAAAATCTTGGAAGAAGTGACAACAGATGCATTTCTGAATTGTCTTCGTATCTTTATCGCAATCAGAGGTCCTGTGAGACACATATGTTGTGATCGAGGAGCCAAAAATGAGCTTCAAGGTGAATTACAGTCCATGGATGAAGGAAAAATTAAGGATGAGTTATCCAGACGTCAGTGTGATTTCATCTTCAATTCTCCTGACGCTAGCCACATGGGTGGTGTCTGGGAACGCCAGATAGAATCAGTCAGAAGCGTGTTAGCAGGAATCTTGGACCAAAATGGAACAAGACTAAAACCTCGGCTCTTCACACATTCCTGTACGAAGCCATGGCAATTGAGAACAGTCGGCCATTGACTGTAGAGAACTTGAACGACCCCACTGGACCTACACCTCACACCCCAAACCAACTCTTGACCATGAAATCGGATGTGATTCTACCACCTCCAGGGAATTTCGTCAAAGAAGACTTGTATGCCAAGAAGAGATGGCGTGTAGTTCAGTATCTCGCTAATGTATTTTGGTTAAGATGGCGGAAGGAATATTTGTTGAACCTTCAAGCCAAAAGGAAGTGGCAAGACATGAAAAGAAATCTTAAGGTAGGAGATGTAGTGCTCCTTAGGGAGGATGATGCTTTCAGAAATCAATGGAAGTTAGCAAGAGTGATTGAAACTCTATGTGATGATGACGGTTTGATCCGTCGCATAAAAATTCTCATGGGTGATCGTCACCTATAGAAACAAAGTAAGAGATTGAACAAAGAGGTAATTTTAGAAAGACCCATACATAAGCTTGTTTACTCATTGAGAACGCTGACCAAGATGAATTTTAAAGTAAGTTAACTCACAGTGAGTGGGAGCCAGACAGATCTCTGGCTGTTTCAAGTTTGAAAAAATTCACCGTCATGTTGTTTGTCAGTTTGTGTTGGAAAATCAAAGTGATTTTCAAGGGGGGAGTGTGACTGCCATCAATAAAAAGGAAAGAAAACAGGGCAGTCATGTTGAGGGCGCTGCACAGGCAAGCACCATTTCCAGGTATGTAAGGGTAGCTCAAACCCTGAACTGGGACCGCCAACTGGGACTCCCAGTTGGCTTAAAATACACTCTAGGACCGGTCCCAGTTCGCTTCTGGGACCGGTCCCAGAAGCGAACTGGGACTGGTCCCAGTTGGCCTCTAGGACCGGTCCCAGAAGCGAACTGGGACTGGTCCCAGTTGGTCTCTAGGACCGGTCCCAGAAGCGTAGCTCGACGTAACTGGGACCATTATGATTGCGGGGAAACGCACTTGTATCGAATGAACTGTACCATGGAGGCATTGGAGGTAAGGTACCTCCATGCTGCAATGACGAAACCATAATATTGATGGGAAAGAAGTTTCCCATCCCACTATATGTCTTTTGTAGCAATTGTATGCACTTGTTTTATTCATGTTCTCTGTGCTGTTGTGAAAATTATGTATGTTTTTTGTGTGGGAACCGTGTTTCAATTCTGGGACTCGTAGCTCCATAGAGCTATGACAGATACAGACTGAAATAGAAAACACTGAGACAGCATATGCTACATAGCTACTAGCTGTCAATGAAGTTTTGAAGCAGTGCATATTGTTAACTTGTATATTCAAAACCCTTTGTCTTAAAATGTGATGGGACGTACTATTATCACCTCATTGATGTCTATTTTTTCCTCGCATAACAATGACATGATTCTGCTGTATCAGTACATGCATGCACTAATGGTTGCCCCTCTCCTATTTATGTCTATCTGTCCAGAAATATAAATAGATCCAAATTAAGATATCACTCATATACTGCAAATGAACTGCAATTCTATTAAAACACAGCGAGTTTTCCTTAAATGATTTGTTTGCTGTTTTTAATGTAAATTTGAATGCCTTGATGAGTTGCTAGTCTTGCACAGTTATTTTCATCTCCTTTTTTCATCAGTACACGGTCTCTCTATCAAGGTGATTTATGTAGTAAGATTTCAACACACCATAGCACAGGACTTACTAGTGCTAAGAATGAGTACATCGCAGTAAGGCCAAAGTAATCAAATTCTTTGTTTATCGCCCACTCAAATGTTTCGAAACATGAGCGGGAAGTCAGTACTAAAACACATACAAGAAAATTAAAACACACGTTATATTTTCTTGACTATTTCCATGTAACAACATAAGTGTCTATACAAAAATCATCAGAAACTTCCTTTCATCGTGATCATCATAAGTTATACTATAAAATGTGAAATTTTGTAAACAAAGTATTATAGGCAGGAAAGCTACTCAATAAAGTCCTATTCAAACCATTGGCAGTAGAAAAACCCTTGTATGTTTGCACACAGATGCAAAACAAAGAATTAAATTACTTTGGCATGTAATAGTTAGAATCTATTAAATATGGCGTATACCTACAGTTATGGCAGAGTAAAAAGATAAAAACATTAACAGATTGTTAGTATGAAGTACCAGTAACTGGGTTTTTTCATAGTGTCCCAGTTCACAAATTGGATGTGTCCCTGATGAAGTGTACTGGGACTGATCCTGGAGGCCAACTAGGACCGGTCCTAGAGTTAATTTTGAAGCCAACTGGGACTGGTCCTGGAAGCCAACTGGGACTGGTCCTGGAAGCCAACTGGGTCCAGTCCCAGAAGCCAACTGGGACCGGTCCTGGAAGCCAACTGGATCCAGTCCCAGAAGCCAACTGGGACCTGTCCCAGAGTGCATTTTGAGCCAACTGGGAGTCCCTGTTGGTGGTCCCAGTTAGGGGTTTGAGCTACCCTTACATACCTTCAATTTCACCTCTTTCCTTGAGACAAAGCCGCCTCTCAGAAATTAGTTCTATTTTCTATATGGGTTTTGATGTGTCAGACTCTCATTTTTACTCAGAAAGTGATGCTTGAAGTTGAATAAGAATTTTTCCAAAACAGATTGTCGTACTTCGTAACTTAATCCGTGTCAAAGATGATACACGTGGTTTACTTCAGATTTGTACTGTATTCCTACGCTTTTGCCACTACAGGACAGAGAAAGCTGCATGAAGAAACTTTGTACTCGTCAAACTTTCTCCTTGTATCAGAATTGTCCTGATTCCAAGGCCTTACAGGTCGCCAGCGAGTTTTTACTGTGATTGCCAAAGCCTTATCGAATAAAGCAAGTCTGAGACGAGTTCTTGTATACTGATCTGATGTCAATTCTGGTTTATTACGATGACAAACACGAAGTTGTACATAGACGATTGTACCGTTGAAAGTGATGTCTACACGTTTCGAAGAACCAGAAATATGCTTCGACTTTATAGATCATTAGGCCGTCAGACCTTCAGAAAATGTAAACATTATTGGTTGCATGTTAAGCATTTCAGTCAACGTCATCTATTGTTCATGAAAATCAAGAATAGGTAGCTGTTTGCCTTTATTTGTGTACACATAACTGCCTTGCGGATTGTCTTAAACATTAATAAGTAGAAAGAGGACAAGAAATTAATCAAATTGATGTATAATATTCACCCTGAGTGCCTGTATATATAACTGTTTTATCATTACATCCAGCTGTTTGTTGTATCTTTATCACTGTCCATGGGCCAAAGCACACTAAGGAACCAATGTCATCACCGCCAGTCTGTGTATGTCAGTCTGTCTGTATGTCCATTCATTCGCCAGTCTTTCTGGAGACCAAGTTTGTGGAGCTCATAACTGAATAATTTCCATATTAAATGTAGCCAGTTTTGGAATGCTTAGATGGTTACCTATAATCCAATGGAATCTTGTAGGCGTTGATAAAGAATAAGAAAAAATATCATTTTTCATATTCTGCAAGTTATATTGATAAGACAGTGATTACTTTATTATTTGGTACGAATGTTAGGAGGAACAATGTATGCAATATTTTGACGGAAAAGCATAAAATTCGTACATATGTATTTTTGAGTTTTTTACCAATTTTTGTCAAAAGTCTTGTTTTCGAGAGTCACATGTCAGATACCAGGGATCAAATTTGGATTTTAAGTTCTAAGGATCATTGGATCACCATATATCAAAATATTGATGAAATTTGTATAAGTAAATATGAGCAAATTGGAAGGCAGAAGTTTACAGTGCAGCTGACACACTGTTTAACCAATAAATTAGCATGGAACTATCTATATGTTGTGTTTAAAGAAGTTTTGGGGTACCATGTTTGGCATGTTTTATTTTTTTTAATGCCAAATATGATGTTCTTGGAATCCCTGGTCCAATTGCAAAAGATTGAGAATGGCTGCACATTTTACCTGTGTATTTGTGGTTGATACGTGTACCGGTACATGCTCAACTGCAAATTAATATTTGTTCAAATGAAGTCAGCGTTACTATAAAAGTGCAACAAAAGTGAAAACTTGGGGACAATCTCAATAAACATTGGTCAGATTGTCTTAGCAAGGCAGCTAACATACCATATTGTACAAAAATGTTGCAATTAAGTCGCTATGAGTGAATCTAAAAGACGTTATGGTATACAGATCTTGTAAACAGCCAGTCTTTCATTTTCAAGATGCAGGATAATATAAGTACATTCATAATAAGTGTCATCTGTATTATAGTCAGTAAACTTTGGTGCTTAATCTAACAAGATCAGGTTATAAGTTACCAACATCTTACAACTGTGGATGTAAATATAACAATTTTGTGTGAAAAAAGTGTTCTAACTTTGGTTTAAAAGGATTTTTTGTCATTGTCATATTGTATATTTATGGAATTGTTTGTTTGTGTAAGTCAAGTAATGGCTTCTAGACAAATCCCTGGTTTCATGCTTAGAAATTTGGATAGAATAGTTTTTAACAGATGTACATATCTGGTGCTTCAGGCGTCTTGCTATTTATGTTTGTGTTTGGAAGTTTCCCCATTTGTCTATGACACTGCAATGCGTGTTTAACTTGGTGTCAGTTTGGGACATACCATTATCATGTAGGTGTGGCAGCTTCATTAATAGTAGAAACTTCATTAACAGTAAAAGCTGAGGAATGCCCAGTATTACATCTTACCTTAGTCTTTGATTGTGCAACCATAGACCGTAGAGAGACCAAATATTGTCTACATTAATATTATGCATTGCAATATTATAAGAGACACCTTTAGTTTGGTATGGCTGATTTTATCACTAGTTATGATGTACTAGGTTACATGGTGTCGCGGAATCTCCACGATATTACTTGTGTGGACATTTCCAGTGTGGATAGTATTGTGAAATAAGTTGGCTCTGAGTAACTAAACTTGTAAATATTCATGAACTCTGTGTAACTTCTATGCGCCTGAACTTTGACTCTTTTCTAATGATATGCACAAAATTTGCATGCTCATTTAGATCATTTGCATAAGTCCAAATCTTTTCTAATTTCTTGTCTAGTTTTTTCTCTATTTTGATTGTAAATAAGATAAAGATGGTTTTGTCACAATACAAGAAAACAAACTATACAACTGGATATGAGATTGGAACTCCTGGAAGTAGAAATATTTGACTCTGCCGATTCTCAAAGATGTCAACTGCACAAAGATTTTTGTCTGTGCCAAACAAGACAGTTTACTAACTGTAATGTATAGGAGTTCTTTCTAAGTGAATTAAAGTTGTTGCTGCATTATCAACTTTCGTCACGTGATTAACTACGCTGCCCTCAACTGCTGACCTGTGATGCTGCCAAAACTTAACTGACTTCCCAACACATGGTATTGTGAAAGTGTATGTGATCAACAGTTGCAAGTCGCTAACCATTTCGTACATCAATGGACGGTGCATCAAAATTTGTTCAAATGCACTTGACTACGAATATCACAAGCTAAAACTAATCCATATCTAAAGTAGACTGACTCTCACATCTTTTATCTTAGTAATGATTGTCAATTGGTCACCTAGTTAGTCGGTTAGAAGTTTATTGCGTTTTAAGGCCACCGACCCATATGCAAGGGTTTTACAGAAGTTAGAAAATACAGAAAGATTGCCAACCACTCAGAAAACTTTACATTTCATAGAAAATATAAATATACCCATACATAGGAAAGGCACATAGCGAGCTAAACTATAAAGAATGAAAAGGGAACATTTTAGATTGATGCGGGAATTTCTTAATTCAATTGCTTTATAAATAAACTTTCAGAGGTTTACTGAAGTTGATGTTATCATGAATCTTTGAAATTTATCATAATTTGGTTCAATGTATGTATCACCTATTAAATATTCAGCTCTGAGATTGTTATAATTGTACAAATCAATGGGAAATGGTATTTATCTTCCACATCTCCACTATTGAACAATTTGCATAATCTAAGATTCGAAGCAATACCCAGATATCTTCCATCCTGTATTGCAAAAGGAAGGGTGGAACATAGGAAACGTGCCAGAGCATTGATGAATTTGCTATTGCAGTTTAGATTTAGATTCCTCTCCGTTTCTAGTAGATCCTTACAAGTAGTATGAAAATGTAATTTTGGTTTACTCCTTACATTCAATGACCATGTTTGTGTGCATTACATCTATTACTCTGGAGATAAATGATGACAAAAACATTCTCTTATCTCCTATTTCTTGTGATATCCAGACGTACCCATAACCATATGAAAATAAAATGTTGATTGTTGTAACTCACTTGTGTCAAGCTAAGGGAGCATTCAGTTATTACGGCCAGGGGTGGGCTGGCAAAATGCAGGGGGGGGGTCACTTTAAATTGACAACTTCAGAGGGGTCATGTATTTTTCATACAGTTCAGAGGGGGGGGGGGTCACTTAATTTTTATAAGTATCCGTCCAGTCAGAAATATTCTGAGAGATAAAAATGATTCGCTGCATGATTTCATTCTCTGAAGTCATTTAACTGTAAATCTGAACAAAAGACTATAATAATTACCTGTCACATGAACATCTTGCCTTGGCAACTCTGAGGCTTGTCTTATTGTGGAGCGAGCTCACTGAATGAACGATTCCTATTACTTACACATGTGAAATTACCATATTATAATTGTTTCCCACATCTGAACTATCAAATACCCTATTTGAATCAAGTACATTGGTATCAATTGTCAAACACCTATAAAAGCACAGATTAAGTGAGTTTAACATTGTAAAAAAATATTCATTGTTTTCTCATAGACTGTAATGTATAGTGAATCAACATTTCGGTGAAATTCCAAACTCAAGTTTGTTGCACACATTTGCACACATATCCATTTGTAACCACCCTAGTCTAATCAAGTACATTTATATGAATAATCAAGAGTACATAAATACACAGATGTACCTATTTTGTGTATTGGAAAAGAATTATTCATAGTTTCCTCCTAGACTGCCATGTAAAGTGAATCTACTTTTCAGTGAAATTCAAAAATCCAATTTCTGGCACACACATCCACTAACAACGACCCTAGTCTAATCAAGTACATTAAAATGAACCATCAAACATCTATAAATACACAAATTCAGCTTGTTTTGTACAGGGAAAACATTATTCAATGTATAGTGGATGAACATTTTCAGTGAAATTCGAAAATCAGATTTCTTGTACTCATAATGTGCACCTTTAACCATCGTATTCTAATCAAGTACAATTATGTTAATTATCTAACATCTGTATTTGCACAAGTATAGCAAGTTCTTCATTGGAAAAATATTATTCACAATTTTATCATAGCCTCTCATGTATAGTGGATGAACATTTTTGGTGAATGTCTAATGTCACATTTTTGAACACATACTAATTGTAACAACCCCATTCCAATTAAGTACATTCATGTCAATTTTAAGCGTCTATAAATGCATATATATTTGCTAGTTTTGTATTAAAAGTATTGCATATTTTCTCATAAACTACCATGTATAGTGATTCAACATTTTCAACAGCTGATTATCAATTAAATTGAAATATCAAAAGTTTGTACACACACGCTTGTGCAAAAAATATTGCAATCCACCTGTAATTTTTGTCCAATCCCTTTGAGGGGATAATTTCAAAATTATAGCAAGTCAGAAGGGGAAATTTGTACCATAACACCTTGCGATTTTGTAAGAGGGTCATTTGATAAAACCTGAGAATATTTTTTTTTTATTCTATCGCCCCTCCCTCCAGAGGTGTTAGTGTGTGCAGCTTTACTCAAGCAATGTGGGGGAGGGGGGGTCATGAAATTTTTGTAATCCTATTTTGACTGATGCGCAGGAAGAATTTGCAAGCCCACCCCCGGCCGTAATAACGGAATGCTCCCTAAGTTACATAACATAACATGAGATAAACACAATGGGGAAGTCTGTCAAGTGGCATCCTCCAGGAGTTTAAGGGGGAGACCCACATTCGCAGACACTTATCTTTAACCTGATTTTTCACCATTAAAATGAATCTTTAACCCGACATGTAGTATATGTTTGGGTAGCTTGACAATTGAAGATCATAAAAATTGTCAGAATATTTCAAAATCTGTTTGCGTGTGTTTGTTTTGCTCAAAAATTTGTGTTTTTGAGTTTTTTCACTTAAAAAAGTGTAAGTACGAGAGGGTGATGGCCATTGATTTTTGATACTCCTTTTTGTTTTTGCACAATTAGCCTTGAAAGTGAGAAGTGGTGGATTCTGAATAAATTGACGGCTTTTGTCCACGTTTGTCACGATATCTTTTGTTTCTGGAACATTATCGGAATTCTGAGACACGGTTTTGTAGAAACAGTCACTAACTACAACCTGTGCAAAGATGAGGCTAATCCGTCAACGTGGCGCCAAGTTACACTCTCCAGAAGTTGCGATACATTGCCAAAAACGGAACGGAGTAAATCGCAGAAGTGTGTATGCGACCCTTGGAGTCGCACAAAGTCAGCTAAAATTCCGGTTCGCTCACATTTTCCGTGGAAATTCCCAGCCCATAATGAAGTACAGGACTTTTTACACAATTGTCTGAATTTGTGGTATGAATGAAATGATACATGACGTGAAAATTGGAAGAAAACGAACACTGAAACGGCCAGTTCGCGGCGTAAGCATTAGGCTTTATTTACACAACTGTCATTCCGAGCTAAATCTGGGGATAATCTTCTTGCTAAATACAAACTAGCGTATTAACTGTGCACTGTAGTGTACCAGTTAAAATTTGATTATCAGACAAGCGAAGAAATGGCTGGCTGCGTATATTCTTCGTAAAAATTATGTGATTTTGCATGCCAAGTCCGATGACATTGTGTTTTTCTCTCTTTTAGTTGCGCAATCGTCACCGCATTTTCAGCTTCCTGCCCGGAGAGAGACACGTGACAATGAATTTACAATGTGGTACATACCGACAAAGACGAAGTTCATTCAGACGCCGTGTTGCGTACGTTAGCTTTTACGTTCCGTACTACATGTTGAAGTACGACCACAGTCCACCTTGAACATAGCAAGGAGCTAAAAACGGATAGCTCAGGGCCTGAAAATTTCCCTTTTTTCCCACTGGTCCCAGGACCAGTGACCTGTTTTTTTTCACTGGTCCCATGATAAAATCCACTGGTCCTCAAAAATTTGCATAACAATACGAGAATGATTCATTTCTCGTACTCATGTTATATTTGCATTTCTATCAGATTTGCTTGGGATTTACATACAGCAAAAACTGTCAATCTTTGTTAAATAATCGCAATCATACCAATCCATAATCCAATAACACTAGGTCAAAATTTGTAAGACAATAGTTGTAAACATAGACACAAAACAGCACAGAACAGACAGTAAATAGACGGTACAAATAAAGTCAAAGTAATATAGACACTCTGCATAAACATTTACTTGGTAGACTTCTCAAGTTCTGGTACACACACTTAACATTTTATTTTTACTATAGCTATAAAGTTCATTTTATAATTGCCCAGCGATTGATTCTTTTCCATTTAAAATGCTAAAAAAAGGTTGAAAACACCAAATATCTGAGAAGAACTTTTTCCTTTGATATCAATAGCAAATTGCCATAAAGCTGTTTTGACAAGCTAGGCGGTTCTTGTTAAGGTCAGCTACAATCGAACTAGGGGGTCTTGACTATATAAGGAAGTCAGCATGGTGACCTCCTAAACTCTGAAGCTTGCTTGCTTGCTACGGACGATCGGAAACTTATAATGAGACTCCTTCCAGAGAAATTTACTGCAAAATACTACTTTGATAGACAGAGATATAATATTTTCACACAATTTTGGGGTTGCCGATATTTTTAGGTGAGACTACGGTCTGGTTTTTGCCACGTTACATTTTACATGTAAGATGAGTTCATGGCCCAGTGCAGTGGCTAGTGCATAGTGGACGCACATCGCCTTGCTCATATCATGAATCGCTACAGAGTAACTGATTTCGTAGCTAGAAGACGTAGTCTCACAATGGACTCTTGGTGTCAGTGAAATTCTAGGCCTGATTTTAGTGCGTCCCAGTTACTCCCGTATTTTGGGGGACGTACCGGTAGTTTCCAATTTTGCGTCAAAAGACACAAGAACACAATCTTGGAAAAACACTGGAAACTCCCTTGCGAAGTAAATTGACTCCCGTTTCTACTGGTCCGCGGACTTTTAAGGGGTAATTTTATACTGGTCCGGGATAAAAAATCACTGGTCCGGGACCTCGGACCAGCGTAATTTTCTGGCCCTGTAGCTACATGAACGCGGTTTCCGACCTCAGAAGCACCAGTGCCAGGCTAACTTTGTGTTGTGCCATGTTAGAACCCATGGTTAGGCTAAACTAAATATAACACCTGACAATATCTGGTATCTAAAACGATTTCCTAATAGCAAGATAAAAAGTTGGCGAAAAACTGAAATAAATCGATACTGACACGAAACTTGAACAATTCTAAAAGCGACTTGTTTCGGCTTCGCGAGTACCATGGAGGCGAGTACCTAAAAACAGATGTGAATCTGTGACCACGCTGATATTAAAGGTATACTGTCACCTGTTCCAATTTTGCCACAGTTACCATGGAAAGAGGAAATCTAACCAATCACGGATTTTAAGCGGGTGGCCGCTTTTTAAAACAAGCGCCCTCACAAGGGTATTTTGAATACCAAGGAACGCCCCTTTGACCATATATGGGCTTATTTAGATTATAGGTGACCGTATACCTTTAAATTGAATGCGTCATTCTAAAATCGCGACGGTCGAATTTTGTACAAGTAATGAAATGCGTGAAACTTCAGTCAAAAAGTTGAATAACGCGTTGGCTGATATGTGGAAACGAGCATTCGTCGTTCTCCGGTGGCATAATAATGACGATAGACAGACCAGCAGCATGCTGTTTTTCAGCGTGATTGAGTTAATCCACAGGAGAAAGTAGTTGCTGATTCGAACAAAGCACATTCATGGTTGTTTAATTTTTTTCAAGTTCATGGAAATTATTCTATCATTTTCAATTTTGGTTTCTTTAAATTTACCGCAGAAGTTTATAATTACCTAATAACAATTCAATCGCAATGATTTTAAAGCTATACCGACATGAATTTGTGCTGTGAAATATCGCATACTTTTCAATCGAGATTGATTTCGACCCTGGACTTCGAGTCACTTCATGAGCAGTCCGCCAAATAAAAGTTCAGTTGATCGACACAAATTATGTCTGCTATATGATTAGCTCCGGTACAGATTGAAAACAAATCACGGCATCATTTTAATGTAATATAGCATAACTGTACGTGCGTTATCCACATCACATTCCCTCTGTGCCCGTATAGAATTTACAGAACAATAGGCTTAGGTTTCCAAACCGGGCAGAGCAGCCACCGGTGCGATTTTCTCGTTATAAAATTTCGAACTATTGTCATATTTCTAATTTCTACTGAGAGGAATGTTGCTCGCCCAACTGTCGAAACAAAAAGACGTCGCAACCATTTTCACCAAAAATATAGAAAACTTGTGGTGACGTACAGGAACGTAATCTTCATGCATGCTTTACGTGTAAACCGTAACGTAAGCAGGGCCGGTAACAGTTTTGGTTGCCGGATTTCACTGGGCATTTGCAGACGTAAAAAAATCATCTGACATTTTTATCATCAGTCGCAATTAGTTCGGAGCGGGATCAATTTTGAATGTCGGACTTCATTAGGTGCAGACAAACATGTAAACTGTTATCAGAAAAAGACGTAATTTTTGGATTTTTGGAGTTGCCTAGTTTGATTGGGGCGGGGTCAGTTTTGAATGTCAGACTATACTTTGCATTGAGTCCACGTCATTTGTTAGCGGACACAAATGTACGTTTTGGTTTTCGGCGGTGATTAACTTTGAGTGCTGGACTTTATTTGGCAAACATGTAAAGACAAAGACCTACTACTAGTATTTGGATTTTTGGCCGTTATTTGTTTTATACGGGAACAGTTTTATTAAATACGTGTAATAGGAAAGCGAGGTAAAAATATCATAAACTACAACGAGCAGCCTCTCAGTTGTGCGCAAGATGTATCACAAGTTTTTATTCGAAGCTAAGTTTAGTCATAGACCCTTTAGAAAAACGGGACAGGCAACTTGTTGAATGAGTAAGCGTCTGCGTTACATGCAGTCCTCCCTTGCGACCATTTCCAGTTTACACCTTTTCAACGCATCGGAAACTGGAGTTTTAAGCCTGACTGTAACTCTGACAATTTTAACTGTTCTCTCATTCCCGGCCATATGCTTGATAATTTCGCTTTTGTGGACCATGCTTTTGTAATCGACGGCTACCTTCAGCATGTTCAGTAGCCGCGACATACTTCCTGCCGGCAGCTGGGAAGAAGACTGACGCATGGGCACTCCTCCGGATGGAATTAACCTAATCTACTTACGCTCTTGAGATAGCCTTGACTAATCTGGAAACCGTTAAGACATAAGAAAAACACGGCACGCGAACTGGCCTACAATGTTAATTTTTGTTAAAATCTAACTCATTTCCGAGTATGTTATGGTTTCAAACTTATCATCCACTCAAAGGCCATAGTAGACAGATTCAAAATTTACCATAAAACAAAAAATGACCAAAATCACTCAAGGAAGGTGGGTCTACCCCTCAAACCAGTAACTCATGCAACGTTGCAAAGTGTAGATACAAATACAGAGATACGACCACATTCTCCTGCGACTGCTTCATTTCCATCATTACTGGACACTGCAAGCAGTCAACAACACCATTTTCTTTGTACTTTTTCAATCATGTCATAGTACTGAAAACCCCATATCTCTGCACTGTAACATAAAATAGGCATGATCATGGAACCGAACATTTTAAAATGGCTGCTATGAAATATTATAGACTCTGTCCGTTATGTCGCCAATTCTGTTAAACCTGGCTATAGTTGCATACAAGAAACAGAGCAAAACAATTTCTTTCAAAGGGCTTCTGAATCATAGACACATCATTGGCATAGACAGTCTGGGCTACAGTCTAAGGAGCAATACATGACACACACCAGGAGAACTTAATGTAACAAAATAATTTAATGAACAAAAAAATAAATTTCAACTAAATGCTCAATCTCCTAAATACTCTGTCAACAGACTTTAAAGTATCTCATC
The DNA here is from genome assembly GCA_001465055.1 of Ptychodera flava. Classification (NCBI taxonomy): domain Eukaryota; kingdom Metazoa; phylum Hemichordata; class Enteropneusta; family Ptychoderidae; genus Ptychodera; species Ptychodera flava. Next base: position 21,196 of record LD354078.1, on the reverse strand, counting down.
ACTAGAGGGCTGAGAACCCAACCCTCATCAATATGTTGCAACAGATACAATCTCCAAAATACACGTGTAAATTTAATACACCCGGGTAATGATTACTCTCTGATGTTGAAAATTATAAACACAGAAATATGATATCAAATACTCATCAATTGGTACTAAAGGGAGACACTGATTACAGTAAACAGGGTATAGGGTGTAAATTACAAAGCGCTCAAACTTTACAGAAATTCTCTACAGTCCTGGCAGTAGCCACGAGAAATTCCTTCCAGTTCTGATAACCGCAACTGATCGTTGTTCAGTCCCAGCGACATTCCCTTGACGTTCCTGTACCACGAGGCAATGACGTCACTCATGGAAAATTCCAGATTACACGTGGATGCAGATCTGCACTAACAATGGTCAATTTCTTTCTATCAACCCTACAGATCACTACTTTCACAACAGACTTGTTTCACAGTCCTCCTGCAATCGTTGGGTCTCTCCTCTCAATTTGCAAAAGTGCACACTCATTGTGCTCTTTTCCAGCGAACTATTCTCACACAGAAAGTTCTGGATCTAACATACCGTACTTGACGTATAACAGAGTGTCGCCATCCAGACAGTTTTCTCAAAGTTCTCAACATTTTGAAGACGACGGGAAATGTTCAGTTCTTACCTGATTCTCTGAAAATTATCGCCAGCAAAGGCCTTAACACTTCAACTGTCCATGCAAGAAAGGTAGAATCTCTGGTCCATCGATTTAAAAAGACTTTGGTATCACTTTCGATGTGTGCGCACTTTGGTCTTGACCATGTCCTTCGCCATTGAAACCCAACTCTCCCACACACAAAGAAAATTACCCTTAGCTTACTGATAATTAACAGCGTGGCATAAGGCACAAACTCTCTCTTATCATGACTAAAGAACCACTCAATAAAACCTGTTACTGTGGCCCACTAATCCAAGCACTCTGCAAGGAAAATATTTGAAAGCACATACTATAATATTAATATGCAGTAGTGACGGCATCATGTCAATTTTGTCTCGTGTATCAGCTTTATACACGGAATATCCATGACAGTTTCATGAGGGTGCCAAACTGACATATTCCAATTAACTAAATTTTGAAACGGCCACACTTACAATGAATAAGACCCAGTAACATTAATGGAGAGCTCAAATTACACTTACCTACAAGTCATCGTTGATGACACAGTCCCCGCTTGTCCATTTTGTCATAATCTTTGGTGTCTAGGTAGCTGTGGTCTCGGTCACTGGGGAATGACAATGATGCAACAGATGCATCAGGCCTATGACTTGCATAATAAAGTAATCTGAGGAACGTTCAATAAAATTGACCCATCTCTGCTGGTGATGACCACTGAAGGAACTTTTGATTACATCGCACATAATGATGCCCTCACTGCCTCTAGTGTCATGATGGCACATACCGGGTACTATACACATGGTTTGGTGGAATTTTCGAAATGCTATGGGATCGGGTATGTTGTTTTAATCAGCCATCAGCCATTTCGAATCATATAATGAAACAAATTAATGTGCACAAGCAGGGTTTTACAGTGATTTTATTTTCTGGGAGTCCCTGGGATGCAAGATGTTTGAACAAGGGGGTCCCATCTACAAATCTGGGAGTCCTCAGATATAAGGGAGGGTGGGTATCAAAAGACAATTTTGTAACTGCCTTAATTCCCTTAAAACAATGTACTTGCATTTGGGTTACGGCCTTTCAACTTAGCGCCCAGTCAATTCAAATGACCAGTCTTGACAGCGGCGCCGTCAGTGCCAAGTCCGTATACTTTATGGATATTTTCATCGCAGATTCCCTTTCTAATCAAATAGTCAATCAGTGCAGTTTCAACTCCAGCAGCGGTACAGTCCGTGAAATGTTCATTACCTAGAAACGAAACCATCGCTTCACCATTTTCTATGTACCTTACGTGGATGGCGAACTGTGAATTGTGATATCGCATGTCTCGTCCAACATTATACCAATGTAGTCACTCGCACTGATGCTATCCATTAGCCCTGCGTACGATGCACAGCATCGTACGCAGGGCTAGCTATCCATCAGAGACTTGGAAATTACGCGTTAGATGCACTCCTCAAATTCCATGACTATTTGAGGTCGTTTATAGTAGTCAATATTCAAACCATTCAGGTTTTGGGCATGCATTAAATCTGTACACACGTCGTTTGGGAGATCGCGTTTTGCTATGAGGTAAACGGTACGCAACTGGGCGACATACGACTTCATACTATCGCTCTGACCTCGGGACTTCAAGTCATCTGCGGCTTTACAAGCAGAGGCAAAGTTAGACTTAAATGACAGAATCTGGATGCTCTGAACACGATTTCTTGAATATTGGTGCCGAGGAAGGGTAGAGTTCTGAAAATTAGAACATCCATCCGTAAAAGGGTTCTTTGAATTAGCTTTCATACATACGTCGCACGTCATTACATTTCCATCTTCGAAATAACGCAATCATTTAAACTTGTCTAGCCAACTTTTTTGGAATGTACGGCCCTTCTTTGGCAAATTCGGTAGGGTTCCATCAGTTTTATCCGAATCGCCTGGCGTCGCTGCTTTCTCCGATACCATATCTGAATTATGAAGCCGGCCTCTGCTGGTACCAGCACTACCGCCTAAGAATTTTCTGAGATCGGACTGATGTGGTTGTTTTGCAACCGCAATGATTAAAACATGCCTGATTCTTTGTTATGGACAATTGTCCAATCAAAGGGCGGTTTTCACAGCGAAAGCAGTCCCAATATCAGAACGCGTGCATGATACATGTGATAGGCATTGACCGTTGGTGATGTATGTTACAAGGTATCCGATTGGTAATTTGAAACAGCAGCCGAAATCTATCATGCGTCATAGTACCGCGATTTTACATATAAGGAAGTTGCATTTTGAACAGACCAATGGTCTTTGCAAATGTTTGGACATTCCATTTCATGGAGGGACGGCCAGTGACTGTACGGATGTGCATGTGTGCGTTTATTTTCTGCGTCCAATGGGACGCAACATTTATTTTTTTAGCGTACGGGTCGAGGTTTTATGCGTCAGAGACGCAATATCTTGCGTCATGTAAAACCCTGGCACAAGAGTGCAGCCATATTATTTTATCTTCGTATCATGTTTGAACAAAATCAGTCCATCGAGGGACAGTGACCTATGTTTATGTTTCAAAGACATAAAAAAATCACACCAAAATTGAAATCAAATGGCTGTCTATTGACCATATGGAGCATAGCACAAAATTAGTAGACAAGCATATGTATGCCACAGTAGTTTATCTTTGTACCAAGTCTCAACAACATTGGTTAAGGAATATTTGCATATGATTAAGCCTCAAAGACATGAAAAAATCCAAAAATGACCATCGGGCAGCGATATTGGAAAAAAATGACAATCTGGCAGTCATATTGGAACATGTCACGAAGTAAATTGACATGTATGCCATAGTGCTTGATCTTTGTGCCAAGTTTGGACAAAATGGGTGTAATGATCGACCTTTAAATTACGCTTCAAAGACATGCAAAATTCCAACAAAATGGCAGTTTTGCAGCCATATTGGATCCTATTGCAAGGGTAATTGATACATGCATATGCATGCCATAGTATGTGCTTTGCCTTTGTGCCAAGTTTGAACAAAATCGGTTCAAGAATGTTTGAGTTATGGTTCAAAGACATGAAAAAATCGCAAAAAAATGGCCGCCTGTCAGCCATATTGGATCATTTCACAAAATAAATTGGTGTTCATATGAAGGGCATACTGTTTTGCTTTTGTGCCAAATTTGAACAGAATTGGTTCAAGGATGTCTGAGTTATGGTCCAAAGACATGAAAAATCACAACAAAATGGCCACCTCACGCCCATATTAGATTGTATCGCAATATAATTTGACATGCATCTGTAGGTCATAGTGCTATGCCTTTGTGCCAAGTTTGAACAGAATCAGTTCAAGGATGTTTGAGTTATGTTTCAAAGACACAAGAAATCGCAAACAAAATGGCCGCCTTGTGGCCATATTGGATCGTATTGCAAACTAATTTGACAAGCACATGTATGCCTTTGTGTCAAGTTTGAACAGAATCTGTTCAAGGATGTCTGAGTTATGGTCCAAAGACATGAAAAATTGCAACAAAATGGCCGCCTCGCGCCTATATTGGATCATATCGCAAAATTATTTGACATGGATATGAAAGCCATAGTGTTATGCCTTTGTGCCAAGTTTGAACAGAATCTGCTCAAGGATGTCTGAGTTATGGTCCAAAGACATGAAAAATCGCAACAAAATGGCCGCCTCGCGGTAAAATTTGATCGTATCACAAAATAAATCAAAGCGCATCTGTAGGTCATAGTGCTATGCCTTTGTGCCAAGTTTGAACGAAATTGGTTCAGCAGTGTCTGAGAAACTGTTGATGACGGACGGACGGACGGATGGACGCACAGACGGGACCCAATCTATAAGTCCCGCCGGACTTCGTCCGCGGGGACTAAAAAGCACCAGTAGTGACAAGCAAAGCTTTAATGTATCCAAATTATGTGTGTAACCCAGGTAGTTAAACTGTCAGTCAACTAAACCTGGACCCAAGTTCATATTATCCAATTAACAACAAAGGAAAGAATGATTATCGTACAATTTGAGTTGCAGTTGATGTTGAGGTTTATTTTACTACACGCTAATGGTGATAAAAAGTCTACAATGATTAGCCGGCAATACTGTTTAAACATTCAGAAACTCTAGACACGCCCCTATCCAAGTTCATATCAATTACAGTGTTCACTCAATAGACACTCTCCAGAATTGTTCAAGGTTCAGAGTCCACGTCGATCCTGTTGCTATGGTTACAAATTCCGTGTTGTAACCTCTTCCAGTTCGGGTGGGAAACTGATTCACACAAAAGGTCCTCCAGACAGTTCTCCTTTGGGGTTAACTCATTAGCAGTCCAAACGCTTCAGTCAATGGGTTGGTATGTCGGGAAACTAGAAGTTCATCAAGCCATGCAAAAAGAGAAGAGCACTTACAAGTTACATAAGCTCTTTGAGTCAGTAGATCGTGATATCAACAGGATCTTTATCCATGGCATGGCAATGCCATTCTAGTCACTATGTCCAGTTGAACAAGTTCATTTTCTGTGGAACTATTGGTATTCAAAAATCAAAACAAAAAGTACAAAACTACTAAACAAATCAATCTATTGCTGTGGAAGCTTGAGATTCAGAATGGCTCACAGTCCAATCGGGAAAGCACATGGCCTCTCCAATTTGCCTCACAATGGGTGTGGTCTCAAACTTCAAAAAATACACCATGAAAACACGTAACAAATTCAGTATTGTAACAAATGTGAAAACCTACCTAGAAGTTCATAAGCCATGCAGAAAGACCAACCACGTCGTCTTGGTTACTGGCAAGAAGAACTAATTCCCTTAGACCGAGTCTCTGCCCGCACAACCACACCACTCCACGCAGTATCTGTCTGCTCGCAGTGCATTGTGGGAGATAACGGCAATCAAGGAATTCCATCTGATTACTTAACTGTCAGATGGGATGGAAGATCAAATCATGTGACTTACTTCGTAACCTGGGTTACACATTCCCCTCAGAAGCTTACACACTCCGGGTGTAAGTGAACTCCTTTGACAGATAATCACAACTCAATAATGCAAATTCCAAAGCAGAAACCAGAAAGGAAGGTCACTTGACCTACGGAACACCAAGTGAAACAAACGAAAAGCCATACAACTCTCACAAATGGAGGTGTTGATGTTTACATGCCATGAAAACGTGCAACAAAGTTCCTATTCTCCTCAGGAATCACATGTCATGTGTAATCCTCCATTGCACTTTTTCTCTTCATCCCAATACTCCCTCCATCTACACTATATAAAACTAACAATTAAACAAGGCATTGACACAATGATTACTTTACCACTGGTGCCGATGTTGCGGTTGCTTCAACACTATCACAGATAGCGGTGTAATTTGTACTGGCACTCGGCGTTTTCCCCTTTCGGGCTCTGTTCTTAGCTTTCTCTTCTTGACGTGCTTCCTCCTTCCTTACCATCTGCATTAACTCGATGTAACCTGCCGGTTGGTTGAGCTTCGTGTCGAGTTGCAACAATGACAAGTGGCTTTCATTGTACAACACTCCATCGGTGAACTGTTTCAGGCGAAGGTAATCAGCCTCATACTCTTTGACACTGCCTTGTCGTATTGCTCGTTGCAACAGAGTCTGTAATTCCTGCAAGTACTGAGAATGTGACCATTCTTCTTTCTGATAACACGACTGAAATGCCTTCAAAGACTCGGCAGGGGTAAGTCTTGTGCCATACGAACCCTCAAGGGCATCAAGGTAATCACGTACTGTCAAATTGGGTGCTGGGGTCAATGACCTAATAGTGTTCATAGCAGGTCCGGCTAAGCTTTCAGCGATACGTTTCTTCTTTTCTGCATCTGATACATTCCACTCTTTGATAATTTGTTCTGCTTGCTCTGCCCAACTTTCGTTGTCGTCTTCATTTACTGGTACTGGCAGCCTACCGGAGAAAACTCTCAGTTTACGATACCACCCAGACTCATTAGTCCTTGGTTGCAGGTTAGTCACAAGTTTCTCCATCATATCCATCCAAGCAGCATCAGGACCAGCGTGGCGTTGTGGTGGTGATCTGCTTGGGGGTCTTTCTCTCGGCTGGTAAGGCGTACTATTCCTGGGAGGGGTAGGCAATGAAACATATTCTGCTGGTTCTCTGTCCTGTACATCATCGTAGCCGTCAAATCCAGCCAATTGTGCTGGGGTCAACGGTGGTGGAGACTTGATTGCCGTCCGCCAATCACCCAAATCCTCCTTTATAGGTTCCGGTCCCTCCCTCATCCAGCGGTAAGGTGCTCCATCGCTGCTGGCCATATGCAGGGAAGCCTCCTCTCTGACTTTGACCGAATGGGGGAACCTTAGCGTTTTAAAAACCGAGGCAACAGGAGTGAACATCCCAACACTAGTGTCGGCTCCACTCTTTTCATATGCCAAGAATCAGCCCATTCCCTCTTTGTGGCTGAGTGGCAAATCACACCTATCCCCCCTTCACATCTTAATATTTCTGTCTTTATATTCTCTGGTAATAAACTGCAATAAATCACTCACATCATTAATAGTTCCATGGGAAACCCAGAAAACTAATCCATGTCTGAGATCAATACCGTTCTTATCATATACTTCAACTGCTTTTCTCTCAAGCTCAGCTCATCCATTTTTCGTCAACAACAAACAAAACAAACAATGCAATGCAATACTGATATCAACGGGGTTGGTCTTTTGTAATCTATATTCTTAACTGTTAAAACACTACTGCAACATTAACTGTACGATAAATAACTCATTCAATCCAATATCACAACCACAATCCCGGACGAGCCCCCAATTTTGTAACCGGGTAATTAAACTGACCTTGAATGTAGCCAGATAATTAAACCCGACCAAGGTTCATATCACACAAAAAACAAACCAGGAAAGAATGATTATCGTACAATTAGTGTTGCAGTTTATATTAAGGGTTTATTTCACTACAGCTAAAATCTCTACTACTAATGATAATAATAATAAAAGAATAAAAACACTGGTCTACAATGCATAAAACTAATAGCAGTATTACTGGAAAATAATTTCCAGGCGCAAAATCTAAAGTTCATCCACCATAATAAAGTTCCAGATAATTCTAAAATGGCTGTTGTCTTGGGTTCATTCACTTAGCTATTGTTCATATGGCTGTAAAATGGCCTCTCCGTAAGTTGTAGGTCAATGTCCGTCCTGTTGCTATGACAATGACAGTCTATCCAATAGGAAACTACGTTACACACACTGAGTCCTTCCAGACGATTCTCCCTGGGGATTTGTCCAACCCTGGTAGCAATACTCGAGTTGATGATTGACTCGAACAATTCCAGGCACTCCTTGCTGGCTCCTCAATCAGGCCACACACTAGGACACACACAGTCTACCAGTAATTCATTAACTGGATCTCCTCTGTAAACACAGTCATGTAAAAGACCAATGGCAGTTATGTAAGCGTTTCCTTCTGTTTACACTATCTCATTCAGGATGAGACTAAGTCAACATGATAGCAAATACACTGTACAAAAATCCCATGAAACAAAGAACTAAGAATCACAGAAAATTTCCTTCAAAATCACAAACCCAAATTTCAACATGTTAAATAAAACTTCACTACTATCATAAAGTACTACTAAATTCAAACTAACTACAGAATAACAACTTAGAAACTTTTCCACGGTAATTGGGAAACACATGGTCCTTCCACGTTTTCAACTTGAGAGGTGTGTCTCACACTCTGAGACTTTTAAAAGTTCATTGTTTTCAATACCAAAGCGTTCAAATACACATACCTGTAAACACAGTCATGTAAAAGACCAACCACGTTGTCTTGGAATTTTTTCTTGGCAGTAAAACGGATAATAATTCCTAAACGTACATCCACACCAAGTACTGTCTTCAAGCAGTGAAAATCAGTAGAGCATTGCAATGCATTGTGGGCGAAGACGCTATCAATGAAATTCCACACATGTGTCATCACACTCAAACAACACGCAGTAGACCTGATCACATGACTCACAATCGTAACCGGGGTTACATGTGTATATTAGACAAGACAATTATCTTCACTATTATGGTTAGCTCATGTTCTTGCCCTAAGTTAAATTTTGATAACTGTAACTTAATTTCACTTTGTTTTTCCTACATGTGTAATAGCCACTCTCTAAAAATGAAGCTAATGGTATCATACTGGGATATAAGATCCATATAAGACAAATTAATTCACCACATCAGGAAACTGACCTCAACACAACAGAGGAATCAACAACATTTGTTGAAACCCCACTGGAAACTTACAATGACTATGTACCAAATAATCAAACTAGCTATACTGTTAAAGGTGAGTGAATTCAAAAGTTTGAACTTATGAGCTTACTTTTGAGATTGCTCCTGCATTGGTCACTCACATTATTGAGAGTAAACTGAGATGTGTAGACTGTTATTGAGTTTTTATAAATGTATCAATGACATAAATACAATGACTAAAATTGAGTGCAATTCGCCAGAGGAAAAAAGTATGTCTTATTTTGCCTCTGATTTCTTATGTGTATATTAGACAAGACAATTATCTTCACTATTATCATTTCATGTAATAGTACTGGAAACAAAATTTTAAGCTGAATTCTGTCATTACTGGTTTAACATGATGTGCATGTTATAACAATGCATAACCTATATACTAAAAACAGTATAAGCACCAAAGAAGAAATTTTGTTCTGACTGATAGACTGAATCTGTAGGATATTTTCAAAACACCTGACATCACTTCTTGGTCTTCTGACCAGAGGTATATATATATATATATATATATATATATATATATATATATATATATATATATATATATATATATATATATATATATATATATATATATATATATATATCTTTCTTTCATGAATATGACTTTGTTTGTGTACCGTCTATTTACTGTCTGTTCTGTGTTGTTTTGTGTCTATGTTTGCAACTATTGTCTTACGAATTCTGACCTACTGTCATTGGATTATGGATTGGTATGATTGCGATTATCTTAACTGAACGTTGTATCCTTATCATAGGTCTACGAGCTGATCAAAGGTACAGTCTTGACATTGTGGCCTATAACAGCATTGCTGAGTCTCATCCAGCCTATGTGAAAATTCCAGATGTTCCAGGTAAAGAATCACCATAGTTGAAGTGCCTAATTTTTATTAAATCTCAATTAATTCTTGTTCTAACGCCCATTTGATCTCAGTCGTCAATTTTGTTTAAATATGGATAGTTTAACACTATATACCCTTTCTAAGTCTTCTGTACCCAATTTGACTTTAAAGCACTCAAGTCACTGGCTTAACAGTGTCTTCGGTTATGTTGCAGTGCAACTATACCAAGTACATTTGTCTGATATGTTAGTGTAAACAATTATTTCTGTGCAAAGGCACTGGCAAACTTTGACAGGTGCGATTACTTGTTGCTTTGTTCTGAGAAATCCTTTGTGGTTCCTAAAGACCTCTGAAATGTTATTCTTATTTCTTACATATAAACTAATATTTCTAATATATATATTTATTATGAATTATTTAAACAGTTTCTTTGTCTCTATGTAGGAAAAAACAACAAACTTCACTTAGCAATCTCCATCACAGTTGACGCAGCAGTAGCAATACCCATCACAATTGGAGCAGCTATATTGTTAATATTTTGTGGTTCAATGGGTCGACCCCTCTACAGGAAACTCAGGGGAACTGGTTTCTGTGATACTGTAGCAAGAGTCCGGCTTCCTAGTGATTCTGAAGCAAGTATTATTGGTATTCTCTTCCTATGTGAAAATAAAAAGACATCTTTACGTATAATATTCCAAATTATGAAGTTTTAGATAAGATTATTACATCTGATTTAAAATTTATGTTAAAGTCTTTTAGATAGTTATCAACAAGTTAATTTTATATACTGACAAGTGTAACAAACCATGTACAGCATGAATTTAATTTTTTTTTGGTTACAATTTATATCCGAAAATGGTTAATTGAAAATCAATGCCAAACACACAAAGGTATAGTTCTTTTAATAAATGGAAAATATACAGAGTTACAGGTTTAACATTACAGATATGGTATTGTTCATTTAGGAGGAATAGTCAAAGTTATTAATAGCATTGAATTTCACACATATTGTTAAGCAGATAACATTTTGGGCAAGACTCAAGAAGACTGGGCCGTCAGTGAACAGAATGCTAGGGGTTAATTTGCCACAAAATGCATTAGGAGTACCCCTGAATGCTACATTGTTAGCTCACATTTGGTTATACCAATGTGAGTTTATCGTATAAGCTGAAGTCGATGGCGTCTGTATGTATGTGTGTATGTATGTATGTATGTATGTATGTATGTATGTATGTATGTATGTGTACATACAGTATGTCCGTCACAGGGCTCGAAATTCGTTTTTTTTCTTGGTAGCCCACATGGGCTACTAGTATCAAAATTTGGTAGCCCCAGGGGAAAGACTGGTAGCCCAAATGTGTACATTGCTAATTAATAACATGTTTTAGTGTGGACATATCAGTGCTTGAATAAAATATTACCAATAAATATTATTTATGTAATGAGTATTGACTCTTCACTCTTTTACATGTTTTTGTTTATTGCAAAACGAAGATTGTTAGAACAAAGTCTGTCATTCAGATAGCATGTGTCACACTATGGGAGGTAGAAAAAATTACTCCAGAAAGATTTTACACAATATGAATTTGGCCCAGTTTATCCATTGTCATATCAGAAATTGCAGAAGTAACAAAGTTTGA
>LD354066.1:35212-47287 GCA_001465055.1 Ptychodera flava | reverse complement strand
GTAAAACAAGAATAACAACATCTCTGCCATCATCAAATAACCTATGAAGAGCCAATTCCATTTCAAAATAGCACCATTCACTTTTCACAAAGTTTGGAGTCAGTACAAGTATTGTCTTTCTACTCTCCTGTATGCTGTCTACAATGTTGTCAATGACAGATTTGCCAATTTTGAAATTTTTGAAGTCTACGCATATTTTAAATTTCTCAGGTTCACCTTCTTCCAAATGGGCAAGCAGCTCATTGGACACCCAATCTTCATCTGCACTGTTGTATGACACAAAGGCATCAAATGGTTTCTGCCTTTCTTCCAGATCAATAAGCTCACGATAGCCCCGAACTTTCAACTTGACCATAAAGCATGCGTACTTAACATACCACCTGTTGTACAAACACAGACCAGAAACGACGGCAAGGACCACGGTGGTACAGGCAAGGCTAACTGATAGGTACACATGCAGCAGAGACTCACAGTTCAACAGCCAGGGGTCAAAGTCCTTCACATACATGTCAGAATGTTTTGGGTCATCACGCAATGAACACTTGTAACGGTGAAATCCCTCTACATCCACCACAAGGTCCCTGTTGGCCCACTTTCTAAAACAGCTAAGCTGACAGTCACAAATAAGAGGTACTTGCTGCAAATCAAGTACCTGCAGTGATGGTAGAAACTTTATGTCAAGGAGAGATTCTGGAATGTAGGTAAATCCATTTCTGGCCAACAACAATGTGCGGAGATTGGGTAAATGCCATGCACTGCCATTAATGGTGACGATATTATTACCACTCAGATCAAGATAAGTCAACTTTGTAAGGTTTTTGAAGACAGACATATCAAAGAAAGTTAACTCGTTGTCATTCAGACTTAGCTTCTGCACATTTGGTATACCATCAAAGATAGCTTGTGACAAATATGAAATGTGTGTATGTGCAATCACCAGTGAAACTAGGTTAGGAAAGCGCAGACCATTTTCATTCCAGTGCAAGTTGAATGTGTTATCCCAAACATCTTCATGTATGGTTGATTTTCCATACAGCACCAAAATCCTTATGGAATATGCACCTTTCAAAAATTTAAGATCAAACCTTTGGCCCGAGAGAGACAAATAATCAAGATTACGAAGACTAGAAAATATTGGGTTGTCACTTCTAGCAGATGGGTTTAATTCATTGTAAGACAACTCTAGCGACTTCAATGTGGATGATGATCTTAGCAAACATCTTAAATCAAATTTGAACAACTTGTTACTTCTCAGATTCAGCACCTCCAAGTGTGGGACTTGGCAAAGACTGTCTGAAATCAATTTATCTTCTAATCTCAAATCCATTGACGCCATTATTAACTCTCTCAAGGAAGGTATATTGAATATTCCATGTAGCTTATACTGAACTTCAGGTGATCTGCCTGTCAACTGCCTGTTCCCTGAAATGTTGAGTACCCTTAAACTGTAGCCGCTATGTGAAAACACTTGCAAAGCTTTTACAGATGACAGGTCAAGAAGATTTTTTGACAAATCTAAAACTTTCAGTTTTTTTAAACCCCAAAAAGCATCTGTGTCTAACTCACTTAACGCATTTGAGCTAAGATTTAATACCTTCAGTTCTTTCACACTTTCGAAAGCCTGTGCCCTGACCCGTTTCAATTTATTTCTGGACAGGTTTAATTCAGTGAGCTTTGGTGGCAATGAAGTTGTATCATATATCTCATCTATACGGCTTGCTGAATTCAAGAAGGCAATTCCTGAACAAGAAAGTGATTGCAAATGTTGTGAAAAGAGAAAATTAACTTTCATAGCTACACTTGGAATCACTTCAACATGATTATCATCTAATACTAATGAACGTGTATGCAAATTGTAGAAAGCACCTGGAACGATTTGACTGTTGTTTTTGAATGTATACTCAAATACGGTCGTAGGGAACTTTAACTGGAAAATCACCTCCTCTAACTGTATTTTCTTCATCGATTCGTTAAACATAATTTGTGAAAAATTGCCACCAATCTCAAGGACTGTAAGATTCGACAATTTTGCCAAGGCATCTGAAGGAATAGATCGAAGTCTTGTTGGAGAGATGTCCAGCACCTTCAAGTTGGTCAGCTTTTGAAAGGTCTGTGGTTCAAGTCGTGTGATGAAAGTGAAGGAGAGATCCAGCGATTCCAACTTCTCCAAAAAATCAAATGCATCTTCATCTATAATCTTGATGGGATTGCTCTCCAGCACCAGGGTGTGCAAGTTTTTCAAGTGTTCAAAGAATTCTTTGTACAGGTGCTTAATGCCAATTATCATCAACTTCAAGGAAGTTAAGCTGTCCAAGCCATTGAAGGTGTTTGCTGTGATCGCTGGGTACGGATAACTGTCATTGGAATAGTCCTTTATGTAGCGGCTGTTGCAGCTGAGACTCAAGCTCTCAAGCTTGGTCAAGTTTGCAAAAGATCCATCTACAATCGCTTTCAGTGGATTCTGCAGGACCTCCAATGATTTCAGATGACTCAGTCCCAACATACTTGAAGGATAGATGTGTTCTATGTGATTGTCAGACAACCATAGGTGTGTAACATACTCTGGTAGGTTTGTCGGTAGAGCATTGTCATTGCTGTTAAAAATCTTCACGTAGCTCTGATTGTGTACCTTCCATGGAGTAGGTGTATGTGAGTGTTGGCTTGTTCCAAATGCTCCAGTTGCAAACGCTAGGAACAGGCATAGGAGAACTGTACATGCACAGCCTTCCATGCTTAATGAAATACTAATGCAAAGGCAAACTTCCAGCAGAGAAAATCTGCTTCAAAAGACTTCCCCTGTGGTATTTATGTCATTATGGGGAATTGAAACCAATGGCACATGACTTGTGATTCATTACTGGGGATTCACAGCAAACATATTTATAGTACAATAGCACAGGTAGTGTATCCGCTACAATAGCTAAAGGGGAAGTGAATGGAGCAAGGGTTATCTGTCACGACACATAACAGATATTCAGACTCTCAAATTTCTACAACTTTTTTCTAATCTACCTCTTGTAGGGACTCATTCTAAAGCTCTTGGAGAAAGAAAAATTTTCACCGTCTTAGTTCAAATTTAATATTTTTCCCTAGATGGAAGCTATTTTGAATTTCAAATATTGCAAAATTTTGGGTAATTTATTTCTCTAGTTCCAAACTCTGCATAGTGACCTCCGATTTCTATTGCTAATTTCATAGAAGAATGGTTTAGAGTTTCATTTAGGAAATTTGGACCAACATTTGAATCTTTCACTTTCGAGGCACAATATAACACTACCTTTAGAATGTACCTTGGGGACAGATATTCACACTCCAAAACTTTTACGATAAATTTTTAGTCTACCACTTTAAACAGGTACGATTTTCTCATGCAGAAGTGACTTGATGTAAATCTAGGCAACAGTATAATTCCTATACAGACCCCTAGATATTTTTGTTACCATGAAACAGTCCCTATAGTTGTCAATGGTGAAATGATCCTACAAAGTCTGAGATGTTTGTGCTTGTCTATTTTCACTTTATGATAATGTAATAATTAAAGTAACTAAAGAAGTATAATCTAGAAATTACACACGTCTTGATTTCACTCAAAGTTGGCTGAAAGACGGTACACTACAGTAGTACTTCAATTTGTTTTGCAACACCGTCCTGTATCTGTGATTGGTGGCCATTTTGTTGTAAGTTTTGTTGGTCTGGAGTCAGTGTTCTGACATGACTGGCCCAATGTCAATCAACCTTGGCAATAGGACATACATGTAGTACCATGATATTCAGATGCATGTCACTTACGATACAATTCAATATGGCAATCTGGTGGTTTTTTTGATGTCAAAATATGTTGTGATAGAATATGTAAGCCTGGTAGCACTTTAATATTTTTGTTCATCTTGAACCATTTGGGTTAAAGAAAATTAGATCAATGACCCAGTGGGCCTTTTTTGTAAAATTTCAAAGGTCTATGGTAGGAAGTTATTTTAATTTGTTTTAATTATCATTTCTGCATTTGTTCAGCTTATTTGCATATTTTTGGAGCCATAACATTTTAGAAATTTAATCCTTGATCCAAAATACATTTAAACACAAAATTTCCAGCTCATTTGTGTAACATTTTTGAGAAAACTTAGTGTACATACATACATACATACATACATACACACATACATACATACCGGTACATACGTACGGTACATACACACATACAAACATACATGCACACACAGAGACACACATACATACATACATACATACATATAGACAGATGATGGACACTCATGAACAGCTACTGAGCCTACAGCTTCTTTTGCCATATCTATATATGGCAACTGGAAGCTAACACAACTAATCAACAGCTCCTGAAAACAAGTAATCTAGCGGGGACTTTGTCATCAACGATGACTTTTTTCTATCGACATACCTCTCTTGCTAGCTTTTCTGCCTCATCATAGAAATTTGTCTCTTCCAAACTGAATGCATACATACTCCGAACATTGCTATAAAAAGAACAAAAAGAACACATGCACTGGTAGTATGAAAAAATATTTGGTTTATCTGAAATGTAAGGAAGCACATACGACTGTTCATGATAACATCACAAAAGCAACACTTGTTCTCTACCTTTAGACATGACACCACCAAAGTTCTGTTAACATTGTTTGATCATGATTGCAACATGAAGAGCCATTATTAGCCCCTGAAAAATAGGACCATTTTTGAGGTGTTAATTGGCAAAGACCAAAACATTGTTGATTGTGTTGTGACATTATGGGAACTTCAGAGTAAAACCATAATGAGAAATGAGGTTTGAAAGTTACAGAGCAAAGCTAAAATTTATTGTCTGTTGATGTTTTTATCGCAGGAAATGCTAGAGTTTCTACTTCAATTAAATTTGCATGTTTGAGTTGTGCTTAAAAGTGGTGCCGTTACCTGTTACTTCCTGTAAAATTCAAAATGGAAGTGGGCAGAGTAATTTCAATATTTTAGATTTAAAAACAAAGCATTAATAGCAAATGAATAGAAGACATCAACTGCAAACTAGAAAGATAGTGGATGGCAAGATCATCAAGAATATTCCTCCAATCAAGTTAACATTTTCACCACGGAAGTTTTGCCAGAAAGCCATTGTTACGAATGGTGATAGGGAATTAGGGATGGACTGTTTAAACTTGGTGAATGTGAACGATACCATTATTGGAAAAGGTGATTGTGAGATAAAACCAACAAGAACAAAGTAAACATATATATTTCATTGTAATTTGAAGCAAGATAACGGGATAACTTCACTGATCGGAAGTGTACATTGTGTTACATAATCCCACAGATGTTCCGTAATGAGCATTTTGTACAGTCATATGGTTAAAATATCTTTTTGTTGAGAAAAAAGCT
Organism: Ptychodera flava; assembly: GCA_001465055.1. Classification (NCBI taxonomy): domain Eukaryota; kingdom Metazoa; phylum Hemichordata; class Enteropneusta; family Ptychoderidae; genus Ptychodera; species Ptychodera flava. Next base: position 41,905 of record LD354066.1, on the reverse strand, counting down.
AGTCTTGATCAATCATGCATGCAAAAGCATTTATGCTTTTGTCTAACTTACCAAGGGTTTTAGAGTTACATACCACAAAAGGTCCAGAAAGGAATACCCTTTCAGTTTGTATGCAAATATAGGCTTATGTTCACTTATCGCCTTGAATTTGTACTGTAACCGATGTTAGACTAACCTGTAGAGTATGGGTGATGGTGAGGCCTTCCAGTCAGGCATTACTCGGGCAAAACAGTCTCTGTAGCGTTCAATACGGCCAGTTACGAAATGCGCAGAGAAAGCGTTACGAAGAGCCAGGATGTCTGTCGGATAATACAATAAAATTTCATCCCACTTGTCACAGGCGCTGGTACTTTCCCTGAATTGAAATTGATATTGATTATTTTTTTTCAGATAAATGAAATGAACCTGGGTAATTATACCTATAATTTCAAAAGTCATGCGATTGTAGTTCCACACAACCTTTACACATTAAAATGTTCACAGATATTATTTTCTACTAAACTCAATAGTCTACCCATGTACCACAAGTTTGAATTGACGTAATTGTTTATTACGTTCAAATATGTACATAGCACTTTGACTCTTCATTACCAAACCCTTGTCCCAATTGTTCTCTGTGGCAAAGTTGATCTCTCTACAGGAAAATTGGCATGGAAGGATTAAATCTGCAGAAAGTTTTGAATGAATTACATGGTTTGATAATTGCTACTGTTCCATGTTATAACACACGCAGTCAACTCAAATACACAAAGTCAACACCACAGTCAGCATTAATTGTTAAATCACACTGCAAAGGAAAGCAATTAACACAATTGATGCTCTATCAAAGCCAGCCTTTATTGTCATTTTTCAAGCCAATGCCACGAACTATAATCTGAATGTGGATTAGAGGATACTTTGAAACAACAGGTGAAGCAGAGTCGACACATTTGAGTGTCCTACATTTTATCACATGGTTTTGTTTCAGTTTCTTTTTGACCAAAGATAACAGTAAACTTTACATGAGTAATGTACCTACCCAAGAGACAAATGTTTAACAGCATCCACGTGAAGTTTTTCAAGTGGATTGAGGTCTGCTTTTTTAGCCATTTCAACCATTTTGTCAACGTTGTTTTTCACGTCATTGTTGGTCCAGACATTTGGCCCGCCAAGGAGCATCAAGCCATTTTTGACCACATGGCCAAGAACTGAATGAGCAAAAAAGAACAAAAAATATTGACTTTAAATTAAAAGAGAAAATTGTCATAAACAGCAAATGATGATTAATAATACATATCATTTGAATACACCATACAAAGTAAATTATGTGTGTCTCACAGGAAGTGGTTCTGAAAACAGCCTACACATGTGTGTGGGCACTTTTGGAAACTTTTCATGACTAAGAGAAGTGTGCATACTGAGGCAAAACTTTGCCCTATTTTATTAGAGTGTTTGCATGTATAAAAATATAAAGGATTTGGAGGGTATTAGAACCTCGTGGGCTAGCATAATGGAAACACAGATACTCTTTTTTGGGGTTACAAAATGAAAGTAATAAATTTCACAAAGAAAACTGAGGTCCAGATACTACTTTTTTGTCTGATTTTCGTTTCAATTGACCTTTCCTGCTGTGTTTAAACAGGGCAAAAAAACATACTTTCATGTCTTATATCTGTGAAGAAACATACAAAACTGTAAATGATTTTGTAAAAAACGTCACATGTCGTTCTAATGTGTGATTCCAAATTTTGCAGGTCTCTTACTCTGCAATACTGTCTGTTTACAAATTTTTCAGATTATATAATCTGTCATTTCACTCGGTTTAGAAATGTATAAAGTTGTTACTTATACTTATTAAGTCAACTTAACCTTACTTGTTATGCTTTCAATCAGAATAAAATTGCACGGAATCTATATCACTCATCCACATCCATTGCAATTTTTCTTAGTGTGATTCAGTTCATTATACTTTCAAAAGGCTGAAAAGCGGACATTTACCAAAGTCAGGATCTGCCGTCAACATTTTCTGAAGACAGGTACCCATGTTGCCCACAGTCTCATCGCTGTAACCACTCAAATACTGAATGTAAATGGAAACAAGAATTTCAGATCAAAATTTTGAAAATTGAAATATTTTTACTTCAAAATTCGTGTATTTTGATTTTATGTATTTTACCGGCGTATATATGTGATGGGAGGCCGTATAACGCCGGTAACACACAGCCCTGCCACGCAGAGCTACCAGGTAAAATACTTGATAATTTTAAAGTACAGTACCCAATCACAGCCTGTGTTTGCAAATAATCTAATAATTGATGATGACCAAATGATTTTTATTCTTGATTTTGTAAGAGTATGGTCAAAAGTTTCATAAAGGAAAGTTCTGAAAGTTTGAGTAAAAAGTTTTAGTCTTTCCCTTTTAAAGACTGGAACAGGTTGTCTGTTTGTAATGCTACTTGAGTTGACTGACTGAAACGATAACAATCATGTGATGCATTGACGCAAGAGATCATAATCATAGTTGACAAACATGTCCTGCACGAACCATGAAAATGAAGTCACTCATTAACCAAAGCTTACATGACAACCCGGGACTGGTATATATATATATAGAGAGTTATTAGTGAATGACCAGATATATGAAAAGGATTGGCTCTATATGTTGTCATGTATACCGTGGTCACTACTTTACAGAGGGATATACAGTGTGTATAAGAGGATAACTGTCGCCACATTTGGAAGCTTACATTGAGGCTATAATATCAAAAGACAAACCGTCATGTCAAAACAGCCCGGCAGCAGAATAACTACACTACCCGGTAGACAGCTCTGTGTGGCAGGACAGTAACAGGCGTGTGTTATGTGGTGGGAGGCTGTATAACGCCATTAACACACAGCCCTGCCACGCAGAGCTACTAGGTAGCATACTTGATAATTTCAAATGCAGTGTGCCCAATCACAGCCTGAGTTTGCAAATAATCTAAGGTTTTGTAGCATGCTGTGATCAATTGAATGATTACTAAGGCATAGACTTTCAAAGATGTGTAGACTCCTTCCTCAGATGCATGGGTGGAATAAATCAATTGAAACAGTTTAAGCCACATGCCCTAGTAATCATCCAGTTGATCACAGCGTGCTACCAAACTTTAGATTAGGCCAAAAAAATAATAGGTTTGTTTCTGGTCATTGACATTTGGCAAAAATGATGCGGCGACACTATTTTTTTTCAAATTTCAATTTTTTTTTTGGTGGAATTTGATACATTTTCCCTTTTTTCCATAGGGGCATACGAAAAACAGGGGAAAAAAAGAGTTGACGAACACACTTTGAAATGATGTGCTCGATGACCAGAAACAAATCAATTTTTTGGGGGGCCTATGTGTCATTGTTGATCAACACGGCTACATTGTCTTTTGCCAATGTGTTTGCAAAGTGTGATTTTAAGTAATTCTCAGTCATTATATTTTGTATTTTCCTATTTCTGAATGCAGGCACTACATCAAGTACACCATGGCAACTTAAAGTGATGCATATACAGAGCCTACCCTTCAATACAATACTGATAGATATTCTGAACTGTTTAATTCATGCTAACCTATGCTGAAATAATAAAACAAAAGTTATAAATAAATGACATATTAAGGTACCTGGCAAGAGTTGAGTTCTGTATTCGTAAACACATTCTTTGTTTCAACAGTGAAAAGCAAGATATTACATTGAAATTTGCAGTATCTGCTACATTACACTTATTAAAATTGACTTTTTCTCTTAAAATATTTTCATAACAATAAAATTTTAGCCATTAGGATATGAATTAGTATTTTTCATAACTTGGTATTCTCCCAGCCCTCAAAATGGAATGCTCATTAAACGATGGTAGACTAATGAGAGACAAGCAAGTTCTGATCATATTGATATAAGTAGTGCTGCATGTTAGAAAACAACAAATGAGCAAAACTAGCACTGACACAACAGGACAGAGCAGCTTATCCATATCACGAATAGCTAACATTTCCAAACATAACTTTAATAGTTATGTATGGCATTGCCCAGATGGTGAACTTGGCAGTGAACGACAAAGGCCAATTATGTCATTTTGCTGTCAAGTTGTTACTTCAATTCTATGACACTGCTGTGATGGTACTCTCTGGTGTCCATGTGAAGTTTTATACATTTATTTACTGTATTTATTTATTTATTTATTTTAAAAGGTTCAAGACCTATAATAATGGATTCAAACTTCCCACAATATCACAGTTAATTTAAAAAACAAACTGATAAATGATCAATAAATATTGCTTTTTAAATCTCATGTGACCAGGTATTCTATTGACCTGTGCTTGTTGGACTTGTTTCATTTGATTTGAGATCCAGAGAGCAAATAATGATATATATTTTGTGTTACAATGGAACGTTGTCACTGATTTGGTCCGTTAATAATGATAACATCCCTTGGAAGCAGTATTATGTTTATCACCATGAAATCGTAGGCTTCATTGCAAGTATAGTACGTGAGATGAGACACTTTAGTGAAATGAGGCAAAATAAAAAACTGCAGATCGGCTTCCAGTCTTTATGGATGTTACTCTGTAACTAAATTAAAAAGCTCTGGGATGATATTTATCTGGGGAAATGGCACTCAAACACATTCTGATTTTCTATGAAAGACTGGGTATTGGTATCATTAGTATATCATATATGTAGGTTTGTCTAATTGATCAAAAATGCACTTTTTATCATACAGGAATCTATAACATGTTTCAATTCACTTTTGAAGGAGTTACAGCTAGAACTGTAATAATCTTCAAGATTATATATGTACCTTCAGGTCTGATATTCCACAGATTTACTCGATTAAAAATGATAAATGATGATATTTAAAAAACAGGGGTCCTTTTAGGAATGGATCAAATCTTTCAGACATGCCTATCCAAGGAGTACAGTGGCTTGGACAAGGACACACAGTACAAAATTAAATTACCAAGGAAGGAATATGAACAAATATCACTGAGTCAGTCTGTGTGAGTTTTATCAGCAACAGGGTCAAAGCAGAAGGCAGAATGACTAGATGTGGTTCAATCAGTGTAAATTGCCTCCTTCGTCCATCACCTCCTCCTGAAATCCAAATTACCTGTGTCATGGCTGCATCGTACATCTTAGCAGCCTCGTTGCTTGTTGTTGACAAGGGAAATCCAACTTTCTTCCATTCCTATAATTTCAAGAAGTGGAAAATGATATTATATAGCTCCATTCACAAAAGAAAATAAAATATGTATGAGTCAACTAGTATGCCATCCTTCATATTTGAGGAATTCCTTTGGTCATAGACAGTAGAAGCGAGACTACTACATGTATCTGTACTTTGGTAAACACATTAAAGAACTTGTCCCTTACATGTTTACTTAATTATTCTTTGCTGCGAAAACGAGCCCTGCCACTCCTTGACGTGTTCTGCTGGGCCTACCACTCCAATGACCAAGCTATCCGAGTGGCAGAGGCTACGGATTCGCAGCAAAATTATTCTGTGCATGGAAGTCTAATCAGCTGCCACCCATTGTCCCTCCACTATCTTGCGGTTATCGACCTGCTTGTCTTTGCTAGCTGTCACGTACGTGACACAGGCACAGAACAATTGCAACTTGCAAATGTTTATCGGGCACGTCCCTCCTTCAACCTTTGTGTAGCCTTGGTAGATCAACTGATCAAGGCTCATGTGCATCAATTACAGTGGTGACGTGAAAAGTGTGCAATCAAACACGATACTGCCATATTACTACCTTTGAGATAATGCCACTGTGTAATGCAGTGACCACATTCTTGGTAGGAAACTACCGTCTTGGTAAACTCTTCAAGTAGGAGGTCGAGTTCATACGCCGTGTTACAAGAGGACATGTATACGCCCAGCACCAGTACACTGAGGCTACGAAGCAAGAGTCCCTCCACACACCTGATACTATCAGTGATAGTGATACATACCGTGGACAGTGTGGCTGCATGTGTAGACACTTACCTGGCAATCTTTGTAATTCATCTTTAAATTAGAAGCCTGAACAACGTCGCCTCACGATAAATGTTGGACCAGTCCAAAAGATTGCAACATCAAGCTTTTTAATCCATCACGTGTATAGTGCGTTATGAGTATCTGTCTATAAAGGTCATAATATGACCCACAGTTGACCTATACCTACACCGTCAACGACTTTGCTGAGAAAGTGTGCGCCCTCTCAACGTAAACTTTGACCTGTGTCGTGAAAGAGACTATTTTTAGCTCACATTTGGTTATACCAATGTGAGTTTATCGTATAGGCTGAAGTCGATGGCGTCTGTATGTATGTATGTATGTATGTATGTATGTATGTATGTACGTACAGTATGTCCGTCAACATCAAAAACACGCAAACCGCTGCACGTTTCAGCTTGGTATTTGGTGTCTAAATGCATCCTGGGCTATAGATGGGATTTTGTTCAAATGAAGTCTGCATTGCCAAAATTATGCAAATGAGCTTACAAAATGTGAAAATGGTTAAGAATTAATAACTCAAGAACCGCTTTTTTGATTGCTTTGAAAATTTGTGTGCAAGTACCTTAGGTGAACCTTATACCAGCATTGGAAACTACCGCCCGTCCTCCCGTCCGAGACGGGTAACTTTTCAGTCGGACGGGAGGAAAATTGTACTTCCACGTCCGTGTGTCGGGCTCTCGATAGTAGCCCAT
>LD354066.1:4962-27607 GCA_001465055.1 Ptychodera flava | reverse complement strand
TGTGTCGAAATTCAAAAACACACTGACCCCCCTATTGGGCATTTCAAAAACATGGTGACCCCCCTATCACCAAAGTCAAAAACAGGGTGACCCCCCCATGAATCCACGGGCCCCCAGGCCGAAGAAACTGACCAGTCCCTAACCTCCTAGATTTCGAAAATAAGGGTATGTTTTTTACAGCTAATTTCTCCCAGATTTGCCACAAATAGGGGGTGTACTGTTTTTCTCAGAAATATTCTAGGAAAGGGGGTACTTTTCAAACTTGGGTAACAAGCATGGGTACCCACCAACCCGGGGACTGCAACCGCCGGGGGTGCGACATTGTCGGGTATACTAGTATACAGTCCGGTATCAAAGTTAAGAATATCAATACTGACAATAATATTGTCTAGTATCGTCTGGTTTATCCATGGTGGTACAAACTTGTACCTCCATGTCTCTTCAAATTACATCTCGTTTGTGTGTTTCTACGATAAAACGATCAAAAATGACAAGGTTTATCTCCCATCTTTCCACTTTTTTATGGATCCAGTTTAAAGCTCTGAGGTGCAACATGGTCGGCATCCAGCCAAAGATGTTTAAAAATGTAATCTACTTTTAAAGCCAAGACGATTCCAGACGATTTCATTGATATTTTAGAGGTGCGATAATGTCGAGATCCAGCCAAGGATCATGTATATCTAATAATTTTAAAGCCTAGATGATGCCAGACAATATTATCGATAGTGTCAGATACTCTCAGAGATACGATAATGTCGGAATCAAGCCAAGGATATAAAAATATCTACTTTTAAAGCTGTGACGATGCTATCAATAGTATCGTCCACTTTTAAGCCTAGACGATGCTATCGATAGTATCCAATACTATTAGATATTTTTGAGGTGCGACATTGTCGGGATGCAGCAAAAGATGCGAAAGAAATATAGTCCAGTTTCAAAGCCTAGACAATATTATCGATAGTAGCCGATAAGTTTGGATATTTTGTTAGGTGTGACATTGTCCGGACGGGCCGAAAATGTAAAACAATATTATCTAATTATAAATTCTAGACGATAAAAGACCATTCAAACCCTGATATCGATCTCAGTACCAATAGTAGATGATATAAGTGATCCGATTTAATGTATAATGTCTCGCTGTGTCCTCCCTATTTCGTAAATTTCCGGCCCAGTGAACACAGCTGCAATGACTTTGTAGTCACTGTCTTGTAAAGTTGTACTGTTTGGCTGTGGAGGGTCCATGGTTGAGTTGGCATATATGATGCCGATTCACCCGTGGCGACGTGTTACACCATTAGGGAGCCGTCAGCCCGGGAGTCGGAGGAATAAGACAGGGATCTCTCAAATTAACAGCTACAATGAAAGTTTTTCAAAATGTGGAGAGGAAGAAAGGGGAGGTACTTATTTTTTGGGAACGTATGAAGCGTTTAGTACAGTGGAAGAGACAGAAAAACGCTACAGATTAAAATAGGGTAAAATTTCATAAAAATATAGTACAATTTGATATATATATATACCGAGTATATTGGCAGTCATTATTAATGAGTAATTTGTCAGTATTTTGTGATGAAAAATTGGCATACTTGCCTGAGCATGCATGAGACTCTCCATTCTATAGGGTACTGAATATTTGGGAGAATGTTCACAGAAAGATAATTCTACAAGGTTTACAAAACACGATTACAAACCCGCGGGCCGTCTTTCATTGCCAGAGAATATTTTTTCATCGTCCAAAAATACATGAACGATACAGATTCTTTGTATCTTTCAACTAAATGTAAATATAATCTGTAAATGCATTTCTTGTTTTCTTATTTTGTTATTATTTTATCGGTCCTCTTTGACACAAGTTTTGGCAATCTCATGATAACCACAATGTTGCAGTATAAAAGTTTTGAGACCGTAAGTAAGTAAAACGCATTCTGTGCATATAAATGATGATTTGATAAAGTATATTTTACTCTTTTAAATATTAAATGTAAAGCAAATAAATACTTGAACAGGACAGTAACTACTACATGAAACCAGACAAAAATGACCAAAGTACACTGTGTGTAATTTCTATTATGTATCTTTTGCTTGCTTTTGATAGGATGTAGGACGGAATTGAACTAATGTGAATTCACCCTTTATTATAACAGAAATACATATTTAATTGACTTGCGTCCAATAACCTGTTTGACCACAGCAGAAGTTTCTTGTTTTTGTTGTTTGTATCGTTGTTTATGTTTATTAGTTGTGTTGTCTCTTCATGAAGAGAGTGTACGTTTGGAGAGAGTTGCATTGGGTCAAATAATGATAGCATCCTTGTAGTATTTCTTATGACAGCCCCATTACTTTCAAACAACAACAACACAATAGTTATGTTCACTTAATTTTATTGGTCAGCAACAACAACAGCAAAACTAATAAACATAAACAACAATAAAAACAACAACAACAACAACAACAACAACAACAACAACAACAACCAGACTTCTGGGTCCCCTGTGATTTGACATTCCATTTCTTTTGGTTTCACCTTTTTCAACCATCTTGAGGCAACTGGTGATAATCTAGCAGGGCAAACAAGTATTTGAAAGGTCTTTACTATTTCTGTATCCATAAATTACAAAAATTAGAAATACATGTATCGATATTTAATTTTTCAAAGTGGGATGGGGAGTAAGTCAAAATATATGGGTTAGAGAGGGGATGGTTATTCAAATTCATCATGGTTGGTGGGGGAGGGGGTTGCTCGGAATTTCAGTTTTTAATTCCTCTGATCCCCCCCATACTGTAAATAACAATGGCTCCCTTGTATGGCCAGGGGGACAGTCGCTTGTGGTTCAATAAACAGGGAAGCTCGTGAAGGCCACCTTATGTGTTAGTTCACCTTTCCAATAGCTTATAGTTTACGTTCTGATGATCAAAGTTCATCTCTGGCCCACTTGTAATGATGTAAACTTTAGAGTGTGTTTGCTCAATATTGAAAATAGTCATAAGACAACAATTCAAGACGTCGCTGCTAAAACTGTCATATTTTCTCAATTTTGCCATTTCTGAATATTCCAAAACGAAACATCAATCATTGCCATCAGAACATGTTGTTTAAAAATATCACAAAAAAGACCATGTTACTTCAATATTTATTGTCATTTTTCAGCTATAACTTTATTTAGCATGATTCATTTGTTTATCATGATAGCAGCAACCCAAAGTTTTCATGAAGAACTGCTGTAAAATCTGTACCTTAATACATAGCAAATTCATTTCATTTGAAATCAGAGTCACTGGATAAAGTTGCGTCTCATCTGACAGTGACCAGCTAAGCATTCACTGTACCTGGAGTTCTCATCTAAGTTTTAATCACTCTGTGATTTCTAGTGTCCACTACATTTTGTGCTCAACGGATGTGTTTTCCATGTAGGTAGGTGGTGTAACCTTGGCTTGTTAACTATTCTTAATGAAGATACTTCTACATCTGATTTAGTCAAGTTGAACATCTTCCTAGTTTACCCTCACCATGTAAGAATATATTTCCTTTGTATATGTCACTCTTTTTTTAATTGTCATTACTATGTGAGCTTGTTAGATATATACAATGGCAATGCTATTACATCAGTAAGAATGTCAGTAATGTATGATCATCATTAGAATGCTATGGTGAGTGATCAGTCGACATGTAAAGCCATTGCTCTGCCAATCAGCCTGTCGGTCATAGGTGCACACTCTTTGAGCGCTTTCCTCTCAATGAGAAGAGACCTGGAGAGAAACGGATAGGTGATGTGAATAACATTAATACTACGAAAATATTCAATTGTATTCCTGACACTCAAAGGACCATGGATAATTTTTTTTTTTAAATGTGAATGGCAAACAAAAGTCAATGTACTTGACTTTAAATCCCTCTGCTTAAAGAAATCTGAAAATCTGATTAGGAAATTATGTTTTGAGCTTTCCTAAGATATGATAATTTCACAGGCACCCATTGGCTGGGTTGTCTGCTTAGGTTGCAGTGATTGGCAGATCGAGAACGGGATCGATAAATAGAGCAGAAAGTCAATTGATAAAGCAGACTACCAAGCCCACGGGCGCCTGTTGATAAATTACTGAAATACCTTGTTGAAAATTTAAAACTGACAGGTTTCTGAACATCATATATTTCAAAACAAATTCTGAACCGTGATTGAGTATCATGGATAGTCCATACTTGGTTTTCATTTTGCTGTCAGGATTGATGACAATTTAGTTACTGTGAATGATATTTGAAAAAAAATGATTGGTTATAACATGCTGTAAAAATGACTTTTTGTAAAAATGAGTACTGTGTAGATTTTTGAAATTGTACTTGACCTTGCCAGCTGATGGTGCTTCTTCTCGGGGGATTTCAAGGCTGCGTTTATCAGAAACAAATTGAAGAGATCTCTCTGTGTGATGAAAGACAGAAGGAATATTTTTAGCTGAAGACTACAAATCCAAAATTGATTAATGTTTGAAAAGGTAATGTTTGGAAGCATATTTCCTTCTTAATGGCCCACTGAAAACAGTGTCTCACTTGGCAAATTTCCTCCCATATGAATCTTGTCCGAAGATACAATCAAGGTTCTCATGCACAAATAGCACTTCACTTCCTTTTGAACTTGAATTACTGTGAATGCCAACTTATTGAGTTTCTGCACAGGAGAAAGTATGAGTTCCACAGAGTCCTCTCCTTTGACAGGGAAGGTTTTCAAAGATCCATACCTGGGCATTACTGCCTCCAATTTTCCACACTTGATAACGGATTGGCAGGAAGAGCTCCACTGCTTCAGCAAAGTTACCACTATCATAGGCTTGGAAGGCATTGCATATCACAGCACCAACCTCCTGAGCAAGCTGACGCTGAGTACCAGTTTTCTCACTGTAAAATTAGACACATGAAAAATCTAATTGTCTGAGACAGAAGGTCACCCTATAAAGCTTTGTAATGCATGTTGCAACAGTATTACATACTGACATTTTTTGGTTGTAGGTAATGCAGGGGCTTTGGCTTAGGGATAGAATGGTGATTAAAAATTTAAAAGACTATAAACTTGGAAGAAAGGTAAGTGCTGCGTGTATAATTATGTGTATAATAGTGATGTCAGCTGTAGTGAAGATTCTACTTCACAGTCTTTCAGTATGGCAGAGGGTGGTGGTTCTATAAAACAGTCTATACATCACTGTGATTCTAATTATTCTTCACTCTCAACACGTTGTGTTAACTCATTTATTCCCATTCCAAACAGATCTGATATTGTAGACTGATAAATCAGAGTTTGTACTTTTTTCACAGCGGTGGGACACGAATCACACGTAACACTATACCCTAATGGCCACTCAAAGTTACAGTTCCTGTTCTGTGGATCAAATCAAGGACAGGTATAAATACAGATGTTATGTCAAAAAACATTCAATGGTTGCTGCTTTTCAATGCAGACGTGAGTAGAGAAAGCTTGTAAGAATAGCTATGACTTTACTTGATGAAAGTGTGAATAGACTCCATCATTCTGTTTGCTTCCTCTTTCTGTTTTGAGCCCAGTGTGGACATGAGCAAATGGATGTCGTTGAAACACAGAATGTGTTCCCCAATGTGAGGTTTGCAGATTTCGTAGACATCTTTCCACCTTTCACCAACATTTACGCCTGTAATTAACATGCATACAAACTCGTCACATTATTTTCAAATCAAGTGTATTGAAGTTTGTTCAATGTGTATGTCAAGCTATTGTGTTCGACGTCAGCATCAACATTATGAACAATTAAACTTTAGTATTGCTTTAAAATAGCAGAATCAAACAAGAAAAATATACCCTACTGTCAAAAGGAACAATTGATTCTATTGTAGTACCTGTATTGTGCTAATGTTAAATTAAAATGGTTATGTAATAAATTCACTGTTCACCCAAGGATGTTATGTGTTGCAATCTATGTTAAAGATTTTGGCTTTGTAACAATGCAAGCCTCATATTGCAATGAGCACAAACTGACTCTTGAAATGTCACGCAAATCTATTGTAACAAACTTTGTTCTCTGAGGTTTTGCTCAAATTCAGTCTCACATTCTTACATCTGTGAATTCACGATAGGATTGGCAGAACAAATTTACTTCATCAACCGTGCAGAATCAGAAATGCTAAAGAACACATTTAATCATAAATATCATAGGTCTATCAATTTGAAGACATGACAATGGCACGAAACAGTTGTTCCAAATGTGAACATTGTAAAATTGATCATTATCATCATAGAACAAAGATGTTGGACGAGATCTTGGAAATACAGAAAAACAAGGATGATAGACATATCTGCGAAAAAACATAAGAATAGTTTCAGAGAATTTGAGGGTTGAGGGTTTGAGGATTGAGGGCGCTATACTTACCCTCCATTTCCATTCTGTAGAGCAATGAACACGAGTCTACGATGTCCAGCAATGCCCCTGATTTGACTCTCTGTCCAACCTGGATTGATGATGCAGAGTTCAAGCAGACACAGAAAACAGAGAGAGTGGAAAACATAAACTGAGTGAGGAGATTTCTGTTTCATGGAAGAAAATTGATGAAAGCTATTTTGTAAGAAATAAAAATAAAATACATAGCAAATACCATTGTACAATTATAATTGCGATATCTTTTACAATTCTTTGAACATATTGGTCATAAATATTATCTCTATATTTTTAAGAATAGAAGAGCTTTGAACATTAACAATTTTTGAAGTAAAAATATCAGCCGCTTACTTCAGAGTCAAAGATCTCCAAGGCTGCAGACTGTTCACCCTGAGAAGGACAGAGGTAAAAATTAAAATGACAGCAGGGTAAAATGAAATAGATTTTCCAACAGATTTAGGGAGTCCTCCGATTTGGTAAAATGTAGCTCAAGTACATCAATGAATCAGCCAACAAAAGCTTCTCCCGTAATTTCAAACTTATTCAAAGCAATTTATCTTCACAGCACACAAGATGGAACAAACTTCATGTTTGGTACATGTTATAACCTTCTTCATTTTGTTGAAATTTATGTGTATACAGGTGTCCCATGCAATGTTACATACATGTGTACCTAGCCAGACAGAAGGATTGATTCTTTCAAGAACGCCAGCTAGTATTTACCTTTTCCAGGAGGTAAAGAGCCCAGTGCCAATAGTTGTGACATGCAAGCATGCCACATTTCTATGGAAACACAAAAACAGTGCATTAAAGTCTATGTGAATTATCATCTGGATTGTATTATTAATAAATAATTTACTGCAGTATTCATTTCACGGAAATTTGAGAAAAACTTTCCTGAGAAATTTAATGTAATACATGTATTAGGAATTATATTATAGCTTGGTCATTACCAGAAAATGTTGTGATGCTATACCATTAGATGTACTGATAATGTATCCAATTATACACCATTGTGGATTCAAGCAAACTTTGCACTCCATAATGTACTCGGCTTCAACATATACATTGTGTGGTAAAAGGTTTGCTTTCGTCCATTATGGGCCGGTAGGGATACATGATTGCTGAAATAAAGAAAATTCAAATGTCCACCAAACAGTGATTGTATTAGGGGCAGAAGAAATTTCTTTGACGTGTGGAGTATTGCAATTTCTGTAAAAAATTTGATGTGAAGTACAGCTGTGGTTTGGTCCAGGCTTACATTGTACTATTTTCAATGGCAAAGTTGGATCTCTTTAGAGGGAAATGTAGTGAAGTGATGAGGACAGTTTGGATATCACCTTTGAGAGGTCTCAAGAAAGTATATGACTGAAGGTAGAACGCACCTCGGGGACAGAAATTCAGGCCTTCAAAGTTTATCAATTTTCTTCTGACCTACCACTTGTGGGGGCTCATTTTGAAGCTCTTGGCAAAAGAAAAGTTTTCATGGTCTTAGTTTTTCGAAAATCGAAAATTTTCTTTCCCATAGAGTTAACACAGGGATGGCGGCCATTTCACTTATCATGAAAGCGCAAGTTATTTGTCTCTTTAGTACCAAAGTTTGCATGGTGACCCCTGATTTTTATTCTTGCTTTGGTAAGAGAATGGTTGAAAGTTTCATTGAGGAAAGTTTGAGCAAAAGTTTAAGTCTTTCACTTTCGAGGTGCATATTACCGTAACGGTGATAAAACTTGTGTAAGTATCATTGACCTTGTTCCTGCACCACAGTATTCAATGGTACAAGCTCTTTTCTCTTGTGTTAGATCATGGACCCTCTATCATTAGCTCAATTGTCAGCTTCAGTTCTGATTAAACATTTTTGGGGTTCAAGTCAACTGAAATTTGTTGAGTTTTTGAGGAATACAGCATATCCCACTAGTCTTTCCCCCAGAACTGCATATCCACATATTTAAGGGCCTAACATCGTCCACTGAGTACAATAGAGCACCACAGCCCTTTCATGACAGTCTTGAGGTTTAGTCAAGCTACCAAAAATTATAAAATCAAAGTTCAAGCTAAACAATTGTAAGCAGCAATGAACACAATTTCTCTGTGGAATTATCATCAGGACTGGGAAACCTAGAGGGTAAAATACAGGTCTGATATCTAATACTATGGTCTGTACTTTTACAAGTGATAACAGCTGCACTTACTGTCCAGTTGTCCTTTGTTGAACTCATGAAAGATGTACCTTCATCCTGTCTCCCCATCATTTCAAATACATGAGCCAGAGAATGAGTTGACCAGGCATCGTTTTTGTTCAAATCCAAACCCTGTAAAATTCAAAGCAGGTCTATAAAGACTTTTCATTATCATCTTTAGCTGAAGACATTTTGTACCTTACCTTTTGTACATCGTTTTCTAAAAGAAAGTGAAAAATGTGAAGCAATTTTGGTATCATATGCCAATCATAGCAACATGAAACACTTATTTGTCACTTAGTGGTTGGGAAAAGTCTATTCAATTGGATCATTAATTCATTATGTCCTAAAATATAGTGAAATAAAGAATCATTATTTTATTTGGAAAGATGATCCTGCAATAACAAAAATATGGAGTTAAGACTGATGAAATTTGGTCTTTTACACAATTTTGTCCCTTGTAAACACTCAAGTTTCAGACAGCAGTTTGGAGAGAGCATTCAATTCTCAGCATAGAGATGTAAATTGGGGAGTTTCAAATGTGAAGAACTGTTGATGTTTTGGTAAAAGTTTGATATCATAAAAACTTCTACTAACCAACCGGGCTTCTTTCTCCGCTTGATCATATAAGTTTGTCTCTACCAGACCAAAGGCATGCATCCCCATCAAATATCTGACCAAAAAAATTGCATCATGTAATTTTAGTTTTCTTTCATCAATGTTTAAAGACGCAAATAATCAAGATTTTTTTTTCTGGTACATTGTCAAGTTTCTTTATAGAACATAAACTTCAACTAAAGGTATTATGGCAAAGGAACAAGTGTTGTTCTAATCTTTATTATCCGCTATGTTGTTCTAATCTTTATTATCCGCAACTCAAGGTTCATATATTTAAGATATCTTCTCCATCATTGTAACTATATTACTGAATGTGGACAGTAACAGGACAGTATCTTGCCATATACCAACCAGTCCCTCATTTCAGATTAGGGGAGGGTAAATTGTCTCAGGGTTTTAATGTTATAAATAACCATTAGCTATCCAGTTCCTTGTACATACCTGTACCTTACTAACTGCAAATACATGTAGTCATGGCTAGGATTAGGGAAAGGGATCAGCGAAAGAGTTACAGAAATGTCCAAAGTGTAACTAGCTGCCTTACAACCTCCTACAAGATTTCAAGCATCCGATATTATTATTCTTTTATGAGTATAAATTATTTTTGCCTGTGTTGACATGAAATTATCAGTCACAGTGACAGGGCAGAAACCCCACCGTCACTTTGATGAACACAATATTCTTTCTTTCTAAGTGCCAATGTACTATAAGTGTGATCAGTTAAATCATAGAGGACTCTTGCAAAAACTGTGAAAGAGAAAGACTAGAAAAAAAAATTGAAGATTTAAAAAAGTGAAACATAGGCATATCATAATGGCAGGCAAGACACACATGGCATTTGACTCACCCATACAGCGGAGTGTCTTTCTTCCAATGGGGCATAACTCTGGCAATGGAGTCTCGTATCTGAGCAGAGTAACCCATGTAGAAATATGAATCATGTGCAAACTTCAAAGCAAGCATGTCAGTAGGATACTGAACCAACACTTCCTCCCACTTGTCCTGGGCCTTAGTGATATCCCTGTTATGCAGAGACAGAAAGCTTTTCAGGGTGGGCAACATTACAAGATGTGATA
This sequence comes from Ptychodera flava, assembly GCA_001465055.1. Classification (NCBI taxonomy): domain Eukaryota; kingdom Metazoa; phylum Hemichordata; class Enteropneusta; family Ptychoderidae; genus Ptychodera; species Ptychodera flava. Next base: position 17,346 of record LD354066.1, on the reverse strand, counting down.
TTGCATGTAGGGGAAGTATGAAGGGTTGTACAAACATACAATTTTTGTGTTAAAATGACTTTTGTCATCTACTCAACAATTACACTTTGAATAAAGTTACCTAATTTTTACATTTTTGCATTAAAAGCTAGAATTCATGCTAAAGTCAATCAATTGGTACAAACAGTAAAAACACTGACATTATATTCCTGTTTATAATGACTATGACATGCAGAAGAAAATATAAGATGTTACCCATAAGCCCATAATTTGATTGCTTCAGCATGGAGTTTTTCCCTGGAACTGACGTTGGAATTCTCAGCCAGCTTCACTATGTTGTCAATGTCCGTTTTGAATTCAGCGTCCAGATAGATGGATCTGCCAGTACCCATGACATCAAGTCCATTGACAAGCACATGACCAAGAACTGAATAATAAGTCATGGGTTGTTCACAAAAATGACAACATTAGACATAAGTTGGAAACTATCACTAAAAAAATGGTACAGGTTTGTTTTGCCTAATAATATCATATTTTTATCTCTTCAAATTACAATATCAAGCTTTGTACAATACAAGTGGTGTGAGTCATAGTACCAGTGGTTTAAAAAGTTAGAAAGAAGGAGACAAAAACAAATTCACTTAATCTTGCAAAACCTGACACTGGTGGCGCTAAACACGAAGGCATGATCTTTTTCTTCTCATCGGCAAAGTAGCAGTCATAGGTAGTGGTTGGTCAGATGGAAGGAGCCAAAACAGAGTGACTGGTGTAATTCTCCGTCTCTAATAAACAATCACATTTTGCTGTGAGGGGTCACTATCATTTACACCTGACAATTTTATTATGAATACAGGAGATAGTCCGCTATTAATCCTTTGCACCCTGACCCCCTGGTACTCTATGACAACATCAGACATTTATGTCCGAGCCGGGTTCAAAGGGTTAAACACCTACAACATGTATCAGGTGTTTTGCTTAAAGAATTAAAGGTAATTAGATCCTTATCAGACGGTAGTAAGGGCTGTTAAACTACATGCAGTACTGTCTAAATAGCACTTTCTTTGTAAGAGCAGATAAGTGATATTGTGTACCTGGAATCAACCATGCATGCTTATACCTATATGGAACAAGTCCAAATAATGCCAATTTTGGCATTTCTTTGGTTCAGAGAAACAAAAGGGCAAGTCATAGCATTTTCATTTCACAGAAACTTTTATGCATTTGTTATTTATTAAGAATCTTGCTTACATATCTATTTCAATAATTGTAATACAAATTACAATTACATTGTATTTAAGACTCTCTGCAAGACAATGCTGTTTGTATTGGAAATACATGTATTCTTATTTATCTATCTTTTTCATTGATATCCTGAACTAACATTTTTCTTTTCAAAGCAAAGCTGGTAACATACCGAAGTTTGGATCTGATTCAATTAATTTCTTTGCAGAAGCCTCAATTCCTCCAACTGCATCTTCATCATACCATCCTACATACTGCAAACACAGGGCAAATGGCATGTCAGAAAACAAAAGGTGCAAATCCAGGGAGCTGCCGTGAGGTTCCACCAAATTTAACCCTTTCACTTTTCAGGTAGAACATGCCTTGGGGACACAAATTCGGGCTTTCAAATTTTATCAATTCTCTTCTAATCTACGGTGGCGGCTCATTTTAATGCTCTTTATAGTGAAAGAAAAAATTTAACCACCTTGAAAATTATATTATTCCTACGGAGTTAACACAGCGGCGACCATTTTGAATGTCAAATACAGGGAAATCTTACGTAATTTGTCTCTCTTGTACCAAATTTTGCATTGTGACCCTTGAATTTTATTCTTGCCTTGGTAAGACCATGGAGGTAGTACCTCCATGGTAAGACAATGTTCAAAAGTTTCGTTGGTGAAAGTTTGAGCAAAAGTTTAAGTCTCTCACTTTCAAGGTGCATATTATCTTAAGTAGATATCGGATTTTCGGTCCTATATTTGCTCTAATGACTTTGTTAATCCCTTGACGATCAGTGAGAAATGATGAAGGTACAGCAGTGTTTTAACATTAGCATGTTACATAATACCTTGATCTCAAATAATGTTATTTAAATTTATGTATACATAACATGTAAATGTGAAACAAATGTTCACTGTATTATATCATGGTGAATTTTACAATTTGTGAATTCTGTAGCTGACCTCACAGGGCTTATATTCAATGCCATGAAAAAGAGAAAAAAAGAACATCAATTAACAACTACTGTCCCTGAGATAAAGAACCTCACACAGAAAACAGCTGAAAGTTAGCCCATTAAACTGTTATAGGTTAATACCTGAAAATGAAATTACTGTTTTTGTATAAATCAGTTTGTAAGTATGCTTGAAGTCATTAGGTCAACCATTTATTCAGCAAATTCTAAAAGTCTGATCTGGACAACTGCCTACTCAAGTTATACAAAGTCTATCAAATGTTCAAAGGTGGCAGCTTCGTAGGCGTGTATCACTGGAACAGTGGGAGGGTATAGAAGAGTACGTGCAGAAGTGCTAAGCATGTCTGATTGTACACAAAATATGATTTACCTGACAAAGTACCGCATCATACAACTTGGCAGTTTCATTGTTGGTTGTGGACAGTGGGAGTCCCTGTTTCTGCCACTCCTGCAGAAAAAGGCATACATGTATATGAGCTAGATAGATTATAGATTGTTCTGCTTACTTTTGAACTTTAATGTTTCTTCTTTTGTGACTTTTTTCCCGGGAAAGCACTGCATGTTTGATCTAATATCATATTGAGAGCTCTTTGACACAAACATTTAGATACATACTAACCTAATGGGTTCTTTCTTGTTATGCGCTCGATCCCTTTAGGTAGCGACGCTGAAACTTACAAGTAATTTTTTGTTAAATTGCTATCTATTTTCACAAATTCCAGTCCCTGAGCACTGATTTACAAATCAACACTTTGTCGTACCGCTGTTTAATCAAATCATTAGTCTTCAGTCTTTATCATTATCATAACACATATCTCACCCAAGGTAGGGTGGACAATTGACTTGTGGGTCACTACAAAAGCATACAAGATGGTCCAATTAATTGGGGGGAGGGGGGAACTAAATAAGCAAACAAAAGGTATGGTGAAAAACAGGAAATACACCAGATGTGAATATACCGGTAGGTGAACATCAAATTACTGTTATATCATTTCCAGTATTCGTACACTCTAGAATAAATATATTGCTAAAGTATTAGTACATTTTCTCAGTGTTTTCATGAATATTGATATATTTCGGGTGTATTGATGTATAGCTTTGAGTTTATATAGCATGCAGCACGGTTCCTCCCACCATAGTGTACCCACAGGATGAATGTCTCCATGCAATAAACACCAGGATCAAACGAGAAATGTAGCCCTGCGTAGGTCTGTGTGTTCCCGGCGTTATACGGCCGTATAGAACGCCGGGAACACACAGACCTGTACGCAGGGCTAACAAGAAATGCTGCCATAACAATTCATATCACGCATGCTTCGGTTCACACAATGTACGTCGTTGGGATTGCTAAAAAGTAACAGCTCTTTTAATTTAGCAATAGAGGCGGTGCATATCATTTATTTATTTATTTATTTATTTATTTATTTATTTATTAAACCTTGTTTAACGAGGGTAGCCTGGTAAGCTTCAGTAAAGATGCTTATCTTCCCCAGGGCCCTCAGATGAACATACAAACTGATACAAAGAAGCACAACATGAAACATGTCTAACAAAGCTAGAACAATACAATGCACGGAAAGAAGTGGCCAGGAGTGAACCTGCACACAGGAGAAAAAAAAATGCACAATCACACCAGATAACAAAAACAAATTTGACAAGAAAACTAAAACTCACAAACACAAAAATTATACCCAATAAGCTTTCAGGTAAGCAGTTTTAAAACTGCTCAATGAGTTACTAGATCTTATACTTAAATCGACATTTGTTCCACTGATTGGCAATATTAACAGTAAACCCTTTTCGATAAAAATACTTATTTGTTGCAGGAACCACTAACAATTTTTGCATCTTAGATCTTGTAACTCATGATCAATTTCGGTAAAAAGACTTGTCATATATTGCGGTGCAAGATTATTTAAACATTTAAAAACCATACAAACATTCTTATAAACTATTCTATCTGGTAATGGCATTATATGCATTGTTTTAAATAAATGCTCGGTCGAAGCATTATACCTTGCATCACACATCACTCTGATAGCACGTTTCTGAATCTTATGCAACCCTTTCATAAACGGTGATGCTCAATGACAACAGTAATCCAAGTGTGGTAAAATATAGCTATTATAAAAAAGTTTTCTTATATTCATAGGTAAAAACTGTCTTATTCTCTTGAGCAAGCAATTTTACTATTTACTTTTTTAAAAATCTTGTCACAGTGCTGCTTCCGTGACAGATTTTCATCGACAAGCGTACCAAGAATCTTTCACAGTGTACTGCTTGCAATTCCGTATCATTGCCCGGCTAGGATCTAACCGCCGTAAGTTTTGATGTTGTTGTTGTTGTTGATGTTGTTTCGGGGAGGGCAATCACATGTAAATGTTCCTGAGTAATGCTGACGAACCTTGCTGCAGTTCCGTAGCAACAACTTCCCCCATTGATTTTGGGTGGTGGGAAAGTGGGTGCATGTGTACCGCGACCCTCAAACACCCACAAATCGCTGGTCCGGACAGGAGCTGTGGGGCAGTGCACAGTGTGGTTGGCTATAAAGTGCGAAACTACACCGAACAGTACATTATGAACACAGGCGTGCTGTTTTCTGGGTAGTTTCTATAAGTGTAGTTTATTCTACGTTTCGACGTTCTCTTCCTTAGCCTAATCACCTACGGAAAAGAACGTCGAAACGTAGAATATAAACTACACTTATAGAAACTACCCAGAAAACAGCACGCCTGTGATTATGAAAACTGTGTATAGTAATGTAACTTTACCTGACAATCACGCCACTGGTTGTACATGTTACATCAGGTGAAGCGAACTTAGTCACCCTGCGAAGATAAAAGAAACAGAAACTTCGAAAAGTGAGATTGTCTGCTTTATACGTCGGCCAGTGACCTCATAGCTCAGGCAAGGGTTGATCACCTGGGTAATTTGCATGTGATCACCTGATCGGAGCCAACAGTTCAAAGTTCGTTAGCTTGAGCCGCGTTCGTCATTCAACAGGAGGTAGTTGTAAAAGGCGACGTACTCACGATCAAGCTTGCACTGTCAGTTACTTTCAAAAGCCTGCCCAAGCCCCAAGTGATGGATGGTTAGGACTTCTTGAGTGTGAGGTAGAGTTATGCAAAACTTTACTGACAGACTTATGGTTGCGAAGATCGCGCCAGTGCAGTGGCAGTAGTACATTGTACACAAGCCGGACTGAGCGCGCGCCACTTCTAGTCTACGCAAGTTCTGCTCGTAAACAACGTCCCGAGATCACAAGCCTACGTTACTTTGCGTGCATCTCAATGTCCCGGTACATATTAGTTAAGACCTACTTCAGTCACAAAAGCAATTACAGTAATCCGGTAAAATGCAATGTTGTCTGTCTCATACATACAAGACAGTTTCGCGATATATGATTATAATAATAGATAATTAATTAGATAAATGGTTGAATGAATGAATGAGCCAACGACCAGGTACACAAACTTTATTTTGAAGATACTCAGTATTCATGTTTTTCTAATTTTGTTTTGAGGTTCATACAGATTTTTAGAGTGAAATCAACATTTTTACAGTGATGCCTGTCATAAGAAGAACTCTGACCACATTATTTGAATTTGGAAACACCAGTAAAATCTGCAAAGTATCTTTCTCCCAATCGAATCGAAGGCTTTCAAACAGTGAGTACCATTATGTATAACAAGTATATCTCTACATTTATATTTTTGTTTCATAGGTCATCATTGTATCAAACAGTCATTGTTAAATGGATAACAAAACGGATCTTTTTTCTGTAACAGGCAGTAATTCAAATTGCATGTATTTGAATGTATTGGGAAAGAAAGGTGGTGATTTAGTGTCCTACATGTGACACATTACTGTTAATTGAGGAATATATGATAATACAATTCAGACTAGGCCTTCTTTATTCAGATACCATTGATAGAGAAAAATCTAGCGTGTTTGTCAACAAGAATTCCCTGATGAAAATGTGAACTGTGTGCAGTAACATTGCAGCAACATTGCTGCAATGCTGCAGTAATAATATTATGGTGATATTCTTGCACAGAAAGTCTGTGCGGCAACCTTATTAACATACTGTGCAGTAGGTAGCAGCCAAATGTTTCATTGCCGTACTTGAAAAATCTGTGCAGCTTTGTACATGTAACAGCTAGGTGCAGCTATGATTCATAAAATATTGAGTTGTGCAACATGGTTGCCAGAAGATGCCAGAGGTTCTACCACAATGGAACAATTTGTTCAGCTTTGATGTATGAATGTGGAGTAATAAAACAAATAAATCTAAAGACAGCACACACTGTACATTGTACTGTAAGTCAAACATACAAATACAGACACAAATTCTATTGGCAACACAAGTTTATTGCTAAGCTGAACAATATTCATGTACAATAGATATCGTGATAAAGGTAGAAATGGAAGTTAAAGAGGAAACTCACTGTCTGACAAAATGACTGGGATTATCAAAACACAAATCCGGTGTACACCTTGAAAATACTCAGTATTTTCAGATTTAGTGTACATTTTGACAGGTGATACATTTTGAAAGGCAATCAAGTTTTTTAATGAAATGTTTAAAGAAAAACTATTCTCAAAAACACATATCTCGTGTGGTCACATATGAAAAAAGAACAAGTAAGTAACACATGGCCGCATGGGATACTTAATAAACAGTCCACAAGACCGGGTTGTAGGTCTTTGCTGGTAGCACTTAGCAATAATTACAGAATGAAAACAGGACCACTGAATATGTTTTACTCTTGAACCACCAAAAGCGATGTGGATAAATTTCCTCACCCATGGTTACCGAAGACACCAGAGGAAACCAGCAGTATCTTTGATTTGTACACTGAGGTGGTCTACATTTCTATGTTTTTTCCTATACAGGTTTATTTGACATCCACCCTAATGTATCTGCCGCCCTCTTGGCAAGAAAACCAGTTGTGGCACTGGAAAGCACAATTATCACCCATGGAATGCCCTATCCACACAATCTTAGGTATGAACACATAATCAAGAAATCTTTGCACCAACAAAACTTCAAAGTTTGCTTCATTGGGTTATGTCTTGCCTGTTATAAACATACAACATAGCTACAAAATTCATTAAAGGGGACAGTAATTGTGACTTTTGATAATATTTTTGTTATGTTGTACAAACAAGTATGTGATTTTATTTTTCACCCTAAGTAAATTGATAGAAGGACAAAAGAATTATGTTGCACAGTATTTTCATCACATAAATTTTTTTTTCAGTATGTTTCCATAAAAATGAATTCAAAGTCTTGATGATGATTTAAACGTCAACAATAATGTTTGACGTTTAACACTCACAAACCAATACACAGGCTGTGTTAGCAAGTTGATAGCTAGACATTTTGATGTGATGATGCGAACAGAACAGAACATCATATTTTAAAGTGAGAAAACAATTTTGGAAAACACATGAACAGCTCCTGCTAAGCGTTTTGCTTTGATTGTGATTTGATAATCTTCAATTATTATTTGGACTACTGAATACTACTGACGCCATGAAAAATTATTCTGTCTCATAATAATTAACTGCCTTCACAATTGAAATATGATAGCTAGCGTTACCAAAAACAGTGTGGTTGGACTTCATGCAGGATTGGTGAAAGATTTTATTTCTTTTGGCACACTACTTCCTCTTGATTGTTTAAAGGACTGCACAGCTGATCGAGTCAATTGTCAGAGAACACAATGCAATACCAGCTACTATTGCTGTACTGGATGGGCAAATTCATATTGGTCTTACTGAAGAACAGTTACAACGATTGTCCAGCAGCAGTGGTCAATCAGTCAAGATTTCTAGGCGGGATCTCTCTCCAGTTTTATCACAGGTATTGTTGTCTCAAAGGGACTAAAGCTGTACCTTTCAACATTAGTTTTGTTCACATTTTGAGTGCAGTAAACTTTCCCACCAAAATTTTGGTTCATAATTTTACCAAGTTTTATGAATTATTTTCTAATTTTTTTGACAAATTCGGACCAAATGGACATCACTAGCTCTTGATCTCTGACCTCTAAAGTAGCTTCTTACATTGATTATATTTGCTAGAACCAGTGTTCTGGACCACTGGAATGTCAAATTCATTGGTGGTCCAGTTTCTTAACCGTGCACCTCTGGCTTTACTCACCTTGATTCTCTTTGCAACTTTTGAATACCTTCTTTATTTGTGTATTTGAAATCACTATTAGCAGTGACAGCAAAACATCTGAGCACAGTACCAATAATCTTCACATGACCTTTGCGCTTAAAATTTTCCACACAGTGTACTTAGTCTGACGTCCTATATGCTTTAATTTTCAGGGTGGTACCGGTGGAACCACAGTATCTGGGACAATGATAATTGCTCAGAAAGTTGGTATACCAGTCTTTGTGACAGGTGGAATTGGTGGTGTGCACCGAGGGGCTGAAACAAGTATGTACTAAGGGCATAAATTGTTGAATAGTGGAGTCAAATTCTCCCAATGTTGCAGAAATCTGCTTGTCTAGGGTGCCTTTCATAGGAAATAAATAGAAACATACCTCTAGGATGATGTTGAATAGTAGTATGGCTTTGTGTTGAGTCAGTGGGCAAAATTAATCACAATGTGTATGCAGTATTTAGAAAAGAAAATTCATTAACGTCTGTAGTTGTTTTACACAAATAAACATGACAACAAGCATAACTGGGATTCAGTGAAACAAACAACATGTCAAGACAACAAAATTGAAAAAAAATCACTATTATCTGAAAACAAAAAGAATAAAAATGATTCCAGGGAATGTTTTGCAGGAAAAAAATCAAAAATTATTTCTGTCATCCTAGTGAAGGATTAACATTAAGTATCCACAGTGAAAGCTATTGAGCAATAACTATAGCTGTAACCAAATGGCCATTATTTTGCCCTTGTCAGGTATGGACATCAGTGCTGACCTGACAGAGCTTGGAAGAACACCTATCACTGTGGTATCTGCTGGAGTCAAATCTATCCTTGATATCGGCAAAACTCTGGAATACCTGGTAGGAGATGCATACACTGTATATACTATAATGTATTCTAGCATTCTTTTTTCTGGCTTGGACAATATGGTCCAGTAATATTTTGGAAAAGATTACATCATACTATACATGTCAAGTATATTGATTGTCTAAATACAGCTGTTTAATTAGTATAAATGTGTCAATAACACTGCTGTATTCAGGATATATCTGTGTTGTAACCTGCCCTACAATGTGAATCACTTTTCTACAGTGCAGATACAAAGTAGTAAAGTTGGGGAGGACTTTCTTGAGAAGGGAATTACAGATTGATCCACTAAAATAAATAACAAATTGACATAATATAAGTATCTGCCATATCATCTATACAGAATGATCAGCTGCAAATATTCTAATTTGGGGGCCATAAAGTACATAGACTTTATTCTTGCCTCTCTACAAAGGAAAATCAGTGTCTTTACATGTTCCATGCCAAAGTTAACTTTACTTGACCATGAATATACCTCCGCAATGATGGATAGACAACTCAGTTTTGACCAATTCATAACATTCATGGCGTTTGCTGTCATTCCTTTAATATTGCGAACTGGTCAAAATCTTGTGGTATATCTTGTGGCATTGCTCAAATGTTGCAAAGATGCAGTCCATGGATACATGTCATTGTGCTGTTCTATCGGGTGCAGGAATTTGCCAATGTTGAAACAGTTTAATTCAGTGCAAATCATTTCTGTCCACAACGACCCATCAATGAGATTTTATTCTCAAAATGCAGGAAACTGAAGGTGTAACCGTGGCAGCATTTGGCGAAACTAAAGACTTCCCAGCATTCTTTACTTCCAAGAGTGGTCACATGGCCCAATACTATGTAGCAACCCCAGCTGAAGCTGGTGACCTCATAGGTAAGCTGATAAAATATGACCTTTAACCCCTTGACAAATACAACCTAGTAGGATTGCAATACCAAATATACTATTATCAACACAGATTGGATCTCGCCAAAATTTTCCGGAACTCATGGTGTATTAATTCATCGTGGGGCTAGAGATTTCTTGTATTCAAGGTAGTTGGGGTATTGAGTGCAATGAAGGGTTTGTATTACACTCTACTCATTTGACCGAAGTTTTTTACCAAAAAGGCTTTAAAAAAATGCACCGATACAAAGACTTCTGTGTATTTTTTCACAAATTGATTACATTAATCAAAAGCAACAAGAGTAAAACAATGGAATTGTAAATCTGACTGTAGATTTGAGTTGAAATGATTCCCAGACAAGAAAACTCCTTATACTGAACCACAAAGAGGTCAATGGACATGTTGATAGGCAGTAAAAAGGGAAAAATGGTCTTCTTGTACTATACATTTCTTTCTTTATACTGTGTTCCTTGTGTGCATACACTGCTGAAATAATAGCTTTACAAAGTTGTCCATAGTTACTTTTCATTTATGTACACCTTATCTCAATCACTGTAGTTTTTTTAAAGTCCATACGGGTACACAGTATGAAATGCCACTAAGAAGCCTTGTGACAGTTCAGTTCCTTTTAAGGAATTACTGAACAATTGCTGCCACTAAGCCTTCCTGCTTTTGTTGCAAATAAAATTGAGCCGCCTCATAAAATTGAAACAAATTCTGTTACAACCATGGTGAGAGACAGTTCTAGCGTATGTTGTACTCAAGTTACCCAAAAGCAGATTTGATGTCATAGCCATGTGGTTATAGCCCACTAACCAATCGTTTTGTTTGAATATCAAAACCAAGCATTGTACTGGTAGTGTTGTAAATTTTGTTAAGGTAGAGTGTGCCTCAGGGACAAATATTCAAAATCTCAAAGTTTTCCAAAACTTTTCTGACCACATGGGGAAGCTCATTTTAAGCTCTTGGAGTAAGTAAATGTTTCACATTGCTTTGTGAAAATAAAAAATTTAATTTTTTCCCCATTGATTTAAAATGGAGGCAGCCGTTTTGAATTCCAAGTATTGGAAATTGTTGTGTACTTGGTAATTTTTCTCTGGTAACAAACTTTGCATGTTGGCCCCTGATTGTTATTGTTGATTTGGAATGAGAATTTTTGAAAACAGAGAATACCAACATATTCTCTCTTGAAGCAAAGTCATTACGTGCAAAGCTGTCTTGTTACTAGTTTATCTGTAATTTGTGCATTAGACGCTCTGACACAGTTTGTCACCGTTCATGAATGCAGCTCTTATTATCATCAGGCTATGTGCGTAGTTACAGGCCATGACCTTTGACCTGGTTATGTTTGCCTTTGCCCCAGTACTAGAAAGTTATTGTCAGCATTCATGAGTTATCATGTCAGTTATTAACGCCAATGTATTATGATTAATTTCTCATTTGAAACAAACATGTTTAACTGTGATCATAAAATACTGTGTTCAATTTGTCTGCTGTTTTGATTTGGTTGTGTACTGTCAGCTCCATTAGATGGTTGTGTCAGTTACTTAGGATGTTTGTCCTCGGCTAATGCTCCACTGTTGCTGAAATTTGATCTACCATGTAAAAGCTTTAGTATACTAGACGTTGTTGTTGTTGTTGCATTAGCTGATCAAGATGCACCAATCTACTGGAATTGAGTTAAATTTCTCTGTACCAGTAGCTGACCTCTGTTATGCAACATGTCTATGATCCTTGGGAAAAATGAGGGTTTATGGATCAGTGCAGAGTAGGTCAATTATTGTATAGACCCCTAGTTGACCTGTGATTGCTGTCAAGGGTTTGAAAACTGTCTGTGTATCAGCCCAAAACAAACAACTGTGATCCCCAGAAAAATAATTGTGATATGAAAACTTTTCCAGATGAATTATTGATTTGTTTTGTTGAGACAGACTCCATGCACTCCATACAAAATATCTTTACATAAGGCTATACTCTCATCACTGACAGCACGCTCCATCAGTATTGCTCAACCTGTACTGAATATCACACCAAAGATTTAAAACACTTTGTTTCTACATGTACTTCCAAGTATGGAGTGATGTTTCTTTGCACTGTTTTCAGTCAAGCACCTGTCGCTAGGCCTGCAAAGTGGAATATTAATAGCTGTGCCCATACCTGATTCTGAAGCTGGTGTCGGAGAAGATATTGAGAAGGCTGTGCAACAAGCCCTTGTTGAAGCCAGGTGACCTTTCACCTTTATGTTAAATGTATCATTTCTCTTTTCAAACCATGCAAATAG
>LD354056.1:577937-588015 GCA_001465055.1 Ptychodera flava | reverse complement strand
TAGCTACACCGAATTTCAAGCGGATTTTCACCGACTTGGCAGGAAAAGGGATATACCATGTCAAAAATCAGTATTTTAATGAGAATTTCTTCCAAATTGAAAAAAATTCTATCACAGCAAACAGTATTGAGAAGGAGATGCATACTTTAGCAGGTAAAAGTTTATATTAAAGTAGTGTGTGCCTCTAAAGGGAAAGACTTAAAACTTTTGCTCAAACTTTCCCATATGAAACTTTCAACCATTTTCTTACCAAATCAACAATGAGAAATCAGGAGTTGCCGTGCAAAATTTGGAAGTAGCGAAACAAATAACCCAACATTTTGTGATATTTGACATTCAAAATGGATGCCATCCCTGTGCTAACTCTATGGATTTTTGAAATCTTAAAATAGTGAAAGTTTTTCCTTCTTCAAGAGCACAAGTGGTAGATCCGATCAGAAAAGAATTGTCGAAATTTGAGAATCCAAATATCTGTCCCCGAGGCGCGTTCTACCTTAATGAATAATCAGATTTTTTAGAATTTATGATATGAATAAAATCAAGTTTTCTCATGAGATTTGGAACATGTAAAAATCTAGATCCTGAATTTCTCATATATGATTTTCAGTGAGTGTTGTCACAGTAATTCATGGCCTGGAAACAACTTTGTAGCGACGTAGCTCAAGTCAGATCTGAATACTTGTTACCCAATGCTTCTTGCTAACAATGTTCACTCTTGTTTTCCAATTGCCTCTTCCCCTTCCTCCCATATTTGGTGTGTTCATGAGGTCAAAGGTCATCGGATAAAAGATGATACAAGAATGTTGTTCACTTCTTCCAACCCAGAGACAAATGTTATTTTCAACTGATTGGGCATACCATAAGCAAAAGCCATTCTCTGTGAATAACAGATTGATTCCTTATTGCTTTAAAGAGTGGGCTACATAATACTTGAATTCCTCCCTGCTGAAAGATAAGGACGTGATTTGTGTTTGAGTTCTGAGAAAGCTTTGTTTACCACATCTTGCACATGGTCCCAGACAACAGTTGTGACCATGAATGAAAAAATATGAGCACAGTTGATGCAAAAGACAAGAAAAGAGTTCCCAAAATACTTTTGGTGGAAAATATTTATTGTTCCGGTGATATCAATCCTCAGTAAGACAACTATGGTAGCATGTGAAATTTCTAAAATATTATTTTATCATAACATTTTTATATGAACCATTAAATTCCTAAATCATTTTTTTATGAAACAAAATGTAACACTGCAAATATATATACAGAAGGGAAAAAAATTACAAGACGCTGTGTACTAACACATCAAGGATATGCTTTGTAAATTCTACCCTGACTTTGTAGTAATGTTTGCATGTTTCAAACAAAGGAAGAATGTTTCCTGATCAAAATCAATATTACAGTTTCTAGGTCAGACAGAAGTCGAAGCTCCGAAAGGCGCAGAACTTGTCAAAGAAGCCATCCGAAAGCTGAAGGTATGTGTAAATCAGTGTTCTCCCATTTCATGTTGTGATGCGAGTGGTTGCAACCGATATATTAATACCAGTACTCCATTTTCATAGCCTCTGTATGACCTTACATCCTGGTATTTTGGTTGCTATGCACTGATCTCTCTGTAAAAAGTCAATTGTATTCACTGAATGCTTTATTGACCTGCAGGGGGAATTTTTTCCAAGAAAGAATTTGCATTGTTCTTGTTCTAAAACGTTGAACTTTAAAGAGCCAGTAGCTATGTTTTGATGATTTTCTCATCATTATTGTTTTAAATGTAAAGTACAATTTCTTCTTAATGTTTGTCTCCCCAAGACATGTTGGAACATCTGCTATTTAGCTTTTAAATACTGTCTACGCATGTAACACTGCTATTTACTCGACAACAATAACAATGTAGTCTACGCAACAGACTGAGATGACAAAGTGAATACTATGTCTATTAACATGGTTTAGGGAGTAGAGCAAGGAACTGTAGATGATATAAAAAACAACATTAGCGAAAAAATCATCAAAGTTACAGCTACTGGCCTAGTCTGGCAGAGACCCTGCGATTCGCGTTCTTCCCTGTTGGAACACGCGCGCACCCTTCAGAGACGCGACGCGAATCCCAGGGTCTGGACGTTCTTGCAAGCAACTGGTCGGATTTCCAACTGGGTACTTTATAGAACTCCACACACCCGTTAATCAAAACAAAAATGACAAGTAGCATAGCCAAATAAAATGAAAAATAAAAACATACCACGTATATAGGTCTACCGGCTTCTAGTATATATTCTCTCCGTCCAGTTAGATGGGTGTTTCTTTTGAGGTCACTACCCTTATGAATATTCATACCCTTGCAAAAACGGACAGTCGCTGTCTGGCAGCGCGTGCTCACAGCTGCACAGCGTAGCCTTCGAATGCAGGCCCACCGTGGGCGCGCACAAAACAAGGCACAGCGACTGTGGAGAGTTTACTACTGGCCCTGTAAGTACCCCAAACCAGGAAATAAAGTCATGGGTGCACTTTGTAAGCCCAAATGACATGCAAATTTCTCCCTGATGTGAGAAAATTCAAATATTACATGTGCTGGTGTATTAACACTGATGTAAAAGAAAGTTCTAGAAATTCGTAAAATGACTGAACAGGTCAGTCAGAGGGCATGCTTAAGGTCACATAAGGGGTCATGACCTCCCTACACAAGGGTTTAAGCCATATGTGTATTGTGTCTTTATAGGGATTATGAGCTGGTAACCAGAATTCTTATGATATATGAAAGCAACAACATTATGATACTGTGGAAATGATACAGTTATTCCCAAACCATAGAACCTAAATTTCTAATTAGAATGTGCCTGGGGACGGATATTTGGACTCTAAAATTTTTAGAACCCCTTAATAGTTGGCTATCAGTGCAAACTGATTTTGAAGCCCAGTTGGGCAAATGAAGCTCACATTTACATTATCTCATTTTCGTAAAATCTTAATTTTAAAATCAATTTTGCATCGCAGAGTTCAAACGTGGATTGTGGCCATTTTGAATTGTAAATATCGGGAAACATGTTTTTCTGGTAGCAATTTTGGCGGCGAAAGCTAATATCTTTTCTGGATTAAAAAAGAGAACAATTTTAAGTTTCATCAAGGAAATTCTGAGCAAAAGCTTAAAACTGTAGTTTCAGAGCATGTACTACCGTATCTAGTACAGCCCTGGTTAGAGTTCTGAAGATTATTCATGTAGGGGCCGTGGATTAGTTTGTTTGTGGCAAGCAAAGCTCAATAAATTTGACCAAGCCCTTGAAAATCCTGTCCTTAATGAAAATTTTACAGTACAGTGTTAAATTACCATACAGGTAAGTGGGAATAGTTTGAAGTTTGGCATGTCCCAGTATATTACTCCCTCGACGTCATGCTGACAAGGAGAATGAAGGATATCCTAAAATGAAACACAATAGCCTGAAACAGCCATTTTATAAAAATAGCAATCAAGAATTAGGTCAGATGAATATAGCTAAATCAGGTTTGGTTTAAAAAAGTACAAGTTGCCTTGATAAACATCTCCTTTGACAAGGAAAGCCTCAAAAATATAAGATGAAAATATTGGACAAAATTGGAAATTACATGTTCATAATCAAAAGAAACACAGTTTTTGATTTTCCATGATTATTTGAATTATATTTTTAATGGCAACGTTTTACCACCGTTGCATACAGTATACAGGGGTGTGTCTTCCTATCTCCTTAATATATGTCATACTACCAGATATTTTTGAACTCATTCATAATAAATATAGTCATCAGATAAAATATATGAAACCGTAGTGGCTGCCATGTAAAGTTTCAATTTGGCTCTATCACAGGGGCTCTCTGGACATAATACTTGCTTGAGACTTCCCCTAATCCTCTTCCCAGGCCTAGCCCTAGCTATGTCCTGGTAGTTATATACCAGAGGGTTACTTTCTGCATGTTGTATGCGGGATTTGGATTGGCTAGGTGCATTCTGGGAGAGTTACTCCAAGAAATCTACCCACAGCACCGTTATCCTAACCTTGTCCCTAGCAGTAACTGCTGTATTCTGAAACCACTGTACCGGTTGATGGGAAATGCCTGCATGGAAAATATCGTAACATGATCCGGATTTCAAGGAAAACTTACAATGACACATTCTTTCCTGGATTCTAGTTTTCAAGGCATATCAAGAAGGCTGAAGGAAACAAACCTCCCAAAATGGAATTGACGATTTCCTCGGAAGGACTTGGTCTACAAGAGCCAAAAACTAAGGTGATCTAAAGTTATTTTTGTGATGTGAAAGGACAAAAATCAGCAGATCATTAAGTGAAAACTCACATTACTGTCTGTAAATTTGTCTTGAAATTTTTTCCATAGCTTTAAGGAAACTTTTGCATACTTCTCTGAGTGGAAAAAAGAGGTTTTGGCAGAAGTGAATCAATAAATTTTTGCATAAATATGGATTTTATGTGTCATTCATGTAGTTTGATGTGTCTCGAGATTTTTCTGGAGATTGGAGATCCTGTTGGATATTATAAATTTGTGTAAATAAATCTCATTATCTCAAGATAAACAACAGTCTCTTAAAGATAGTTTGTTACTTTTTTTGAAAAAATGAAAGTGTGATATTTTGAAGAATGAATACATGCAATATTATGATACATTAAATTTATGTAAGTTTTCATCAGATAAATTTGAATAGTCACTGTTATCATTCAAGAGAAACTGTATGTATATTATTTATCATAACATAATTCAAGCGATATGACTGAACTATCATACTTCAAGACGGGGAGGAAATCTCCCACTTTTGACCAAATTGTATAATTTTTCTGTAATGTTTTGAAATATGTTAATTTTCTTTGCTTTCCAGGAAAAGCTTTATAGTTATCCACTCCACAGGATATCCTACTGCGCTGATGATAAAACTGACAAGAAGATATGTGCCTTCATCGCCAAAGAACAACAAACAAACAAACACTTGTGTTTTGTTTTAGACAGTGAGAAGTGTGTAAGTAGATGAAACCATCTTCATGTAACAAATGTTTTCCATCCTTCCTGGCTGTCATACAGTCATGTGATACATCAGTCATTATAGGGAATTAATCGTCCTTTTCAAAATGTCCGTACAGCTCCTCCCGCTCCTCAGAACTGGAAAATATGTTTTCATAGCCTGACACCAAGATATCGGAATCAATAAATAATCAATGCAAAAGCAGGGAAAGAACCAGTCCTGGCATTGTAATAATGGACATCAATTTTCCATTTTGAAATGTCGCACAAATCTCTTGAAACGGGAAGTCTTATTTACACCCAGTCCCTGGCACAGGCATTTGGAGTGTTAAAAGGGTGCAAGGCATCTGCACATACCACATCCGTGCATGCCACATTGGACACTCCAAGCATGGTGCACCCTGGTGGGCTGTGTACATCCAAGATTAACTAGTTTATGCCCTCCCTTAGCAATCAGTCTGGACTACCAACCGTGCACCCTGTATACATATATATGGTTGACTTTGACTTCAGTAAAACATAAATGATACTACTAGGACCAGATAAGGTGAAAAATAGATGTCTTTTAGTAATAGCTTTGATATGTGTCATCTCTCAATTATTTGAAGTCAGTGCTTCTCCCTATGTGAGACCAGTCTGTGAATTTGGACAACTGCCAAATTATTCAGCCCCAAATCTCTGTAAGCAGGTTCACACTCACTATTGAGAACAATTAGTTTTGGCCAAATCACCATGGTGCAAGGGTTAAAAGAATCCCATTACAATGGAAAATACTTTTTCACACGCACTGTTATAGGCCCCCAAATTGGCGGTCATATCATTTGATCCACTCAATAATGAAACAACTTTCCTTGGACTTCTAGCTTTTCATCCCATTTTCCTCTCTAAACCTTTCACCTTTGACCCAAACTTATTGTTACCATGGTGATTGTTAACCTGTTGACATGGAAGATGGGGTGATCCAACTGCCTCTTATTTAAAGCAACAGGACTCTACCAAATGTTGCTGGTGAAAGAATAAAATTCAATGTTGTTCTTTGATAATAAACAGATTTATGTCTATCTGTACTCCCTGCTATGTTTCATTGTCAACTGATTTTCCTAATTGGCACTTTTGTGTGGGTTTGACCTTTCTGTCGCCATAGCTCTGACCTTTACTTGCTTTCATAACCCTGAATGAAAATAACTACATTGATTTACACGTACAGTACTTCCCAGACGTTTACTGTCTGATAGTCAATGCTGCTCTGTGGACAGAAGCTTCACTTATGTCAGCCTGTGTTATAAACGAAACTTTTTCTGCTAAATGTGCGTTCTCTGTGTCCCCTCCACTCTCTGTGGACTTGTTACTTACACTGTACTCGATTGTGGCTTTTAGATTTGCTTTGTCATTGAATCAGTTGAAAAAGTTGAAGTTTTACTCAGTCCATACACAGTTGTCAAACCTTTTACTTGAGAAAAAACATGGCTGGGGAAAAAAATTGAAGAGTTTGTTCCTTGACACGTGACATAGGCCCAGCTACAGTCCTTTCACAAAAGAGTTTTTGTTGAGGCACTGTGGCTGAGCACAAAAAGAAAGCTCTGGCAATGTTGTTACTGTGTTTATCTAGGTGTCAATACTTCCACATGATGGTTTCTACCTTTCAGCATGATAGTGTGGCCCGATCCTAATGTCTTCTATAGCAAAGTAGGACAAGGAAAATTGGGCTTTGCGGGGGTGTTAAGGGTATGAATGCTTTAAATTATAGAGCTCCCTTGCCTTTGACTTAATAGATATGCACCCTAGTAGAGTACTTCGTTGTAGAGTGTTCATGATTTCATTTTGTAGATCAGTGAAAGATAATGCAAGACTGAAAAACAGTTGACCAACACTCAACTTTGTTATATAAATCTATATAATAATTCTAAGGGGTGCACTTGCTTCAAAATGTAATGTGAGGCCCTCTAAGAAAGCCTGATTGCTTTCATGAGGCAGTAGTCTGCAGATGAGCCATAGATAATTTATTCAAGATTTTCCAGACTTGCCTTTTCCATAGTTGTATTTGCACTGATGTCTACATTTTCTGTCGTCCTTCTGTGAACATCCTGAAGTAAACTGACTCACAGAATCGTGTAATTGCACTCTTGACCTTGATTCACCTGCCATACCACAAGTCACTTCTAATTCTAAAATTTTACACTCAAATATTAAATTTTCCTGTTTGCTTTAAACCCAGTGCGTATATTTCTTTCCTGCTAAAAAGTGGTAGTTTGACAGCCATTATACTCAGCAATAGTGTTAGAGGTAGATTTTGTAGTCTGCCTGTCGAAGATAGACTTCGAGATTATTGCCCCTCCACAGTCAAAAATGAAGTGTATTTTCTATTTCGTTCACTTTATAAATAATGATATAATGAAGGCCTTTGATAAATAAAGTACCCACTGCAATACAAGACTTTCACACCTTAGGCACTGAAGATACGCATGCTATAATTGTGACAAGATTTTTCAATGACACTGCAGACTTTATTGACAAGGTGTTTTCAATGAGAAACAGTGCGCTTCATATGTGATGTAGTTCGCTTTTTACCTGGATTAATTATTCTGTTTGCACATTTGTGACGTATAAGCCAAATCGGCTAGATGTGGCAACTGATCATTGGAAATAATATGAATATGCACTAAAGACAAGTCCTTATAAGAACAAAATAAACAACAACAACACTTGTTTGTTATTGCCCACACGTGACTGTAATGTACATATCTACATGTGACGGAAGTTACTATTATTCTGTGTTTGTTGAAAATTTCAATTTTACTTCCCAATGTTTTGTTGATCAGCGGTATTTCTTGTCATTGTAATGACAGGCAGAGGAGATCACACTGACTGTGGGACAAGCATTTGACCTGGCTTACCGGAAATTTTTGGACACTTCTGGTCGGGACATGGAAATGAAGAAGCAATTTATCGTGCTGCAGAAAAAGGTAATATTGTGATTTAGTGCCATTGCATGTTTTGTTAAGAAATGTATTGCCAGTGTTGCTGCCAGGAATTTTAAATCAGGGGACACCGTGTCCCACTATCGTTTATTTTTTGGGACATTTTGCACATTTTGGGGACAGCATGCGGCAGTTGTCAGTCAAATTTTATATTATTTTGCAACAAATTAGTTTATACAAAAAGTAAAGTTATCAAGACCGCGTCGCTATGCTTGAATTTCAGACAAGTATACCATATCTGCTGTCAATTAGAGCTCAGTCAGACTACAAGCAAGTTATGATATGCAGTGCAGTTTTCTAATTACTTTTAATCATAGCTCCGAAAGTATGTAAATATAAGCCTCAAAATAATCATGCTAAACAAAGGTAATCATCAGTAACAGATAATACTTTCAGAACACACCCAACACAGTTGACTCATGAGTGTACCCGAGATGGCCCGCAGTACGCGAGAATGCAGGACAATGGGTTCCGTTTTGGGGGGCATTGTCACAAGGGCACGTCTGGCTGCAACACTGTATTGCATGGGTAACATTGATTGGTTCTTCTTGTCCCAACAACTCTCCTCAGATCCCATGATGTGTTATTTTGGTGATTTTCATCATATCACTGGCGATGGTTTTTTCATTGCGGCTGGGTAGTGAACAAAAGCATGTTGATTTGAAGAGTAAAAAGGTTACTTTTGACTTGTGACTACTACTGTTGATGGTAATGTTACTATAATTCTGTACCTGTGTTGATGTGCCCAGTAGAATGACCAGGGATCTGTTGTAACGTTACCAGGACACTGTGTGTGACAGCAACCCTAAATCAATATGTCAAATGGATACATGCATCAGCTGCACTCATCTCTCGAGGTTTTATTCCTTTGTTTTTGGACAGGAGGCATGAGCGTACAAGTCCCTCAGTGTAATAATACAATGCATCCCTGATCCCTTGCTTCATCACAAAATTTTTGCTGATATAATCCCTATCGATCGGTCCAGAAGGAAGGTGTGTGCATTCCAGATATGCGAGATGCACTTGGCAGTGAAACCTGTTTTAAAATAATTAAATCCCCCTTGCGCTGTTCACTTCAGTGCAGTTAGGTTCAAAATACCAGTTTGTACACTGTTTTATTTTATCGCTGAAATTATCAGAAAAGCAATGCTTCATCATAGTCTGAAAGCAAACTTGAATGAGAAACTTGAACTTGTACAGCATGTGGAAGGGGTCAGTGTCAAAAATCGCTTGGTTGGTTTTGTAGTGGGGATTCAGCTCAGTGGTTTTGACTACTGTCATTGCCTAATGTCATTGCTAGGTGCATAGGATGTACTGTACATTGTGGGTTTAATTGTGGGTTTAATTCCAGTCGAAAACGGCGGTATACTTTGACTTTCCAGCTGTTCACAGACGCGGCTGTGTGGAGAACATGGACAGTGTAAGCTCAAGGGTTTTACCTGTGTAGAGAACGTACAAGATCGATGTAGTTTAGCGACAGCTGCATGAGCCGAGTACAAAGACAGTGTTCAGAATATGCCCTAGGCTAAAACAGTTTTGTTCACAAACTTGAAACAATCAAAGTCTCAGAAAAGCCTTGTCTAAATGTTGTTTAAAGATGTCTTGTCTACACCCAAAGCCTACATTTATATACCAATGCATGACAAAGCTAAACATCCTAGACATTAGAAAATTGATAATAATTAGCTATCAGACAATATCTCTCATTCATGTTTGTTTTCCCACTGCTTCACGTGTAGCGCTGCAATCGCCCAGCCATGGTCTGCCATGACAGAAATTTTAGCCATCATTCTGGAAAAATTTTATGCGCCCTCATGTGATGAAAGTGAAAATCCATGCACTTCCTCACAATTCAAAACTTGGATAGAGTCAAGTACTGCCCTAACTAGAATCGGAATGTCCAAGAAATTCTGACAGAATTGAGATACAGTCCAATGTAGTCAAGTTTTGTACTTCAGCTTCAGTGTGTAGAGCATATATCAAAAGGCAAGTCTTTATGAGTGGAAAATATACACTGAATGATAGCTGTTTCAATTTTTTTATTTCTCAGTTACAAGAAGTTGAGGCTGAAAACACCAAACTCCGTCAAAGAGTGGCTGAACTGGAAGCTTT
>LD354056.1:566172-577204 GCA_001465055.1 Ptychodera flava | reverse complement strand
GCTGGCATTGTTGATTGTAAACAATATATTAACTTTTAACGAACAAATATTTGAACACACACTAATAAGTTGTCACAAATGAATGAAGTAAGCTTTTTGAGAGGATCAGCAGATGTGTACAGCTGTTTTCTTATTTTTACACAAGTAAATACATCCACCAAAGGAAAACAAAAGCATAGTTTGATTCAATGGCTGAGGGCATGATGTAGAGCAATGCCAACTTTGTGGCTGAAGAGGGCGTGTGTGATATTAGCTTGAAGTATGGCCATCTGTAAGTGGGTATGTTGTTATGACACTTGACACACCCTGTCTGTTGTATAATTGTCATTTGCAGTACTTCCTTTTGCCACAGTGTGGACTATACTTATTGATTTGCCATCTAGGACTCTTCAGGGATTAAAGCACTGCTTTCAAGTTTACCTCAGTAGTGACAGCTTTCAAACGCCCCTTCAGAGAACTTTCTACCAATATGAACATTAACGTCACAATTCTAAAAAAATATATCTATCTCTTATGCGGACCATGTAATATATTTCAAAATGCAGTGATGTTGCTGCAAAATTCCTCATGAGCATGAGATTCTTGAAGGGCAAGATAAGAGAAACAGTCGCTGTTGTGTGTTTATTGTACCGGTTATCTGTCTGTCACTGAGATGGCACTTAGAGAGTAATTAGACCAGGCATCTAGTTGGATGTCAACAACACAAGAATGTAGACAAGCAGCAAGTAACATTTTGTTTAAATACATGTTGGTGACTTTTATTGCAAATGATTGTGTTTTGGAAGTATGCCTAGCTTGAAAACTCTATACCAATTATACCTTTTTTCCCTTACATTCTGAGAACTGTATGATGTGTCTAGTCTATAGAAAGCATTACTAAATGGTGTAACCCATTCAAACGACTTTGGTGTATTTTGAAAGAAAGTAGATATTTTAGAATAGTGATTAAATCCGGAATTCATGCTGCTTATCATCATAATTAGATTGGAATTTGCTGTAAGATTTTTCTTCATCGAAGGAGGAGGGTTTTTCGCGCCAGAGCAAAGTGCCATCTTCAGAGGTCAACAAAGTCCCCTGGTGTTAACAATTCAGTATGCAAATGACCCTACTTTTTCATTCAGGCCGGGTTTACTTTTCTTATTCAATACCCTGGATGATAGCTAGCATCCGTCTTGTTTGCATGTCAACAGTGCCCGTATAGAAAGAAATCTATCTTTTCACAACCCAATTTAGCGTTGCAAGAACCCCATTGTCCTTGACAGATAGGTGTGGATGGTTTTAATGTGAAAAGGAGGGTGCTACGGCTAAATAGAAGAGAGCATCAGTGAAATACTGCCGCATAATGTTAATGATTGAAGGCCAGACAAGTGATGGGAACATCACACAATCAGCTCTAGTGTTCTTGATAGGCTCACCTCATAATTTACATATTTCCTGCAGGCAGAGTCTGACCATTGAAATGTCCTGCAATTGTGTCGAATCTGGGACCCAGTAAGCCGTAAATGACAGGGAGCAACCGACAGCAAGAAGTAGACGACTATTTGCAAAAAAAAAAAAATAGTGTTTGAGAATCCAACTGTTCGTCCAGCACTTAGAAAATCCTTTTGTGTCAGCATAAATGAAGTCAGTGCTGCTTATAGAAAGTTCGTAAGCTCATTGAAAAAAGTTAAAAGTCAGATGCTGATTACTGTCATGAATGGCTCAACATGGATGTTACCATGACACTACAAAAAAGAAGTTTATGATGCTACATGGGATAGAAATTTGTGTAATGTAGGCACAACAAAAACTGACGATGTTTTGCCTTGCCCTCCTGCTTCACATCGAGCCATTCAGAAAGACTTCCATTGTATGTAAAACTGCTCTGCAAACTAATTAAATCTTCCACGCTTCCTTTGTTTTTGAACAATGTAATGAAATCAACAGCTTTGCCACCTCATTCAGGCAACTGTTTCAGCTATTTATAGTGTCTCAGAGTCCAAAACAAAGTTTGTTGTTGGATTTTCTAACTTTCCACACTTTCGTTCATAGGAGAGGTTGGTTTGGTCATAGGTGATAAGGTGTGGTTGCCAAGTGCATGCATTTATAGCTACCCTCCATGGTACCTATGAGGGACCAGTGGTAAATGTAAATAGAGTGTGGGTCTAAGTTAGAGTATGGAGAAGTTGGAATGAGAATAGGATTTCAGTTCACAAAATCTGCTAGGATTTCTGCTCAAAATCTGCCTTTGACGAAGCACACGATGATAAGAACAATCTGGATTTCCAGCCGTAATATCACACATACTGACTACCAGTAACAGCATTAGTTTGTTTTGCAGTTCAATCCAGTATGACTGACAGCCAGAATATTCCATTGTTAATCCGAATTATGACCCTTTTTGCCTGCCTGTAACTTTCATCGCCAGTCCACCAATACAAACCAAAGGGAAACACTGTGTATGGAGCCTTTGCATCATCAATTGCTGCAAAAATGCTCTGCTTGACTGCTTCATGGTAGATTACCCATTCCTTGAGATCTATAGTCTACTCTCTTCACATGAATAAACACCCTAGACAGGGGCATGGAGGAATACCATTCGGGAGATAAAGGTGCTCAGAGAGAAAAGGGGCTTTAATAGAGAAGTTCTGTTGTGTACTACTTTGAACACACATTACAGAATGCAAAACGATACTGCTGGTGGGCTGGAATGAGTGTGATTCAATACAGAAAAGACAGTGCTAGAGGGGAGGGGTAAGACCAAAAAAAATTACCCTGCTACAGGGCTTGAATGGCCATCTGAGACTGCCAAAAAGAAATTTCTTGGGGTGCTTTTGGAGGAGGTGCAAACGAATATCAAGCGTGGATGACCAATCAAACAGCACAACAGAACCAAAATTCAAGACCCCTATCTGCACTATGTGTGCAACAATGTCGTCACCCTTGACACACCAGGAATCCATACAGTACAGTATTTTCCTGTGTCAGTGTATATCACCTTACTGGTAATTAGGTAATTTTCTTTGAAAAGACGTTTGACATTCCTGTCAGGTTCGAAGGCACTTTGAGAAAATCTGTAATCACCCTCCGACATGTTCTATTGACCACTTAAAGAATCGGCAGGAAGGGCATGAAAGGAACTGGATATTGTCCATTGTTAATATGCAACTTTACTTGTATCCAAAAGACTGTGTTTGGAAGGTCAACCGGCCAGTAGGTGTTTTTTTCCTGAGTGAGAAACAAAGCACCACACAGTACTATAGATTTCCCACAATTCATTATGATTTGTATCCTTGGAGATTCCTCAGTGGTCTACCATGTCTCTCATGTGTAGACAAATTCAAAAACTAGTGGTAAAAATTCTGAAAATGTACTTATAAACACACCATTCTTCTCAATTCTCATTTTTAAATGATTTGGAAAATTATGCATGATTGAGAGAGGAGATACCGTTTTTGTAAAATTTTCCGCTGATTGTGTCTCCAGTCATACAGAATAATGTGATGGAAAGTAGGGAGACTAGTTGCACCTGTTTTATGAAACAAAAGGATATTGTTTTTTTTATCCAACGAAAATAACAAAAAAAATTTGCATGTAAAGTTTTCTCACAGAATAACCCCTTCAGTGCGTCATAACTTGCTGCCTGTAGGTATGGCATTTGTAATACCTACAGAATGTGACTTTTGTGCTTATTTGATATAGTTTAATATTTTGAAACTTTCCATCATCATCACAGTAGTTCACGTGGCGAGTTGAGCTATCTTCAGACTAGTTAAGGTAGTATGCGCCTCAAAAGTGAAAGACTCAAACTTTTGCTCAAACTGTCCTCAAGGAATATTTCAACCATTCTCTTTCAAAATCAAGAATAAAAATCGGGGATCACGGTGCAAATTTTGGTACTAGAGAAACAAATTACCCAAGATTTACTGATATTTGGAATTCAAAATGGCCGCCATTCCTGTGTTAACTGTACGGAGAAAAATAAAAATTTTCGAACTTCGAAAAACTAAGCCGTTGAAAAGTTTTCTTTCACCAAGAGCTTTAAAATGAACCCCCACAAGTGGTATATCAGAAAAGAATTGTAAAAGTTTGAGTGTTTTAATGTCTGTCCCTGGGACTCATTCTACCTTAATTTCTCAATTGCAAGACAGCAAGTTGTGCGAAATTCAATTTCTGCTTTGTAAGTGACTCCATATTTGAACAAGATTCTCTCAGTTTATCCACCAAAGGTTTCCCACATCAAGTTGATATGTCACTGAATGAATGGTCCATGAGAGTGACGGACATATGGAGTGTAGTTTTCCCTTCCATGGATTCAGGATTGTCAATGAACCTTGCTTTCCCTCCCACGTCGTGAAGCTTAAATGAGAATGCAGTCAGTAGTAACATGACGCAATGGGAGACTGCACTGACTCAGCTCAGTTTACCAGACTTCCGTATGCTAAAGGTGGTTTTGATTGCTTCCAGCCCGGAACCGAGCTTTCAATTCCAGGCCCTGCAAAAGATTTGGGGCTGCACAGAGCCCGGAAATTTGCTCGGTTCAAGACTCTTGCTGGTCTACTGAAATTTCACCACTGCGTTATAAACCCTGCCACTGTAGACTTCTTGTAAAAAGGACAGTACTGAAACATTTAAGAATATTTTCATTATTTTTTTTCTTGAGAATAAACTTTTTTCTCACCCAGTAGAAATGGTTATATACTAAGTATACAGAGTATTGCTTACAATATCAACCCTTTGAGTGCCAAAGTCAATTTTTGTTGCCTTCATAAAAATTTAATGCAGACAATTTTTTTTAAAGATTTTTCCCAAAACTTTGATCAAAAAATGTAGCCAATGAAAAATAACGTCCAATTGGCCCAAAATTATCAAAAAAATTACAGAAAATTTGTAAAAGTTAGAAAACTTTTGCACAAAAATTTTGATGGGAAAAATTACAGCACTGAAGCACTGATAACAAACTAACATTCTTGTCTAGACTAAATTCAGGTGTAAACAATAACATACAAACCGACTTTGTAAACAAGTTGAACGCTAGGCATTTAGTCATGATTTTGAAAGTAGAACAATGAACAAAACAAAGAAAACACAAAATGCCAGAAATTCATCAAAAGTTACAGCTAATGGAGGTAAGGTGTCATAGAAAATTTAGTCTTGTCTCTTCAGTACTTTGTAAATTATCACAAGATTGCAAATCTTATTGGGTGTTTAGTAAATCAGTCTTGGAATTTTAGAAGTTTTGAAATTTTAGAAGTATTCAGACATCTGCTAGTTGTTTGTAATTTCCGAGTCTAGCTAGGCCGAAAAAAATATTTGTTTCTCATTGTAGGTCTCTTGCAAAAGTTATGGGCAAAGCAGTTTTTGTTTTATTTTGGTCTTTTTTCTTTGCAAGATGCAAATAATGACTTGAAAATAACAAAACAGGAATATTTGTATGCTGAGGTAATTCTGATATCTAGTCACTGTTCAGAACTGTATATTTTGTGCAATGTGATCTACTTATGATAAATATTACATTTTGTGCCAAGATGTGTCGCACATTGTCATTTTTTACGGACAAGTTTGTCAAGTAAACAGAAAAATAAAGGCATGTGGCTAGTCTGCATCAACAGGCACAAGGACGAGAAAGAAAACCTGTTATTTTTTTTAACCATACCAGATGACAGATTACGTGACCAGATGCCATAAAAATGAACTGTATAAACATCGTGATCCGAATCCACGTAGCTGTCTGGTCAAAAGTTATCAACCATCTCAAATACACTCTGGGCGCTGGGTTGCACTGTTTCATGGTTGTAACGGCAAACTTCCTCACAGCAACAGCTGGAGCCACTATGAAAAGTCTTGATTTTTCACAACATCACGGCATGGAGTGTAAAATAAATGCTGACTGTGAAGTCTGTGGGCCAAACCCTGAAAAAGGCTCTAGAAATGGCATTTTGTTGTATAGGGACTTTCCAGGTCCGTAAATTTTTAGATGTTTGACGTTTATACAATGAAGAGGTTCATCCAGTTTTCTAAATGATTGCAATTCTTCTTTGTATTTAATAACAGAAATAATAATAAAGTCTCAAATGTAAGTAAGTGTGTGGCTCAGATATACATAATCATTTTACTGTGAAATCCACCAGTTATATTCTGACAAACTTTGAAATTCAGTTTCCTTGTACAAGACAGATGATATGCAGATGTCCGGGTTGATGAAATCCAGATCATGCACTCTGTATCTTTAATAGTTACTTCTTTTTAGGGTTTTATCAGATGAAGATGTTGATTTTATTTGAATGAAGGGGCTTATCTCACAATAAGTGTCTACTTTCCAGATAACAAATGTTCGTAATGTATACAGTATTTCAGAGAAATCTAAATTGATATTGGAACCATGATATTAAAATTTGCCTTTGGCTGTCCTTTCATCAAAGTTTACTGGTGGTTTACGGCAGGATTGTAACCTCCATCGTTAACATAATATTGATTTGCTTTTTCTGTTGGTTCAACCCATTAATCATCATGGTTTGGTCCCATCCAATTGTTTTCATTTGCAAAGTTGGACGTCTCCATAGGAATATGGGGGTTAAAGTGTTATGAGTTTGTATGGGGGTGTCAGGAACGAGAGATACAAGAATGTGGTGTTTTAATTTTAATTGCGTCACTCTTTTGTAAAATATATATAACATGTCATTTTGACAAAAACAGTCAATACCTGACCTTTTAATTATGCATGAATTGCAAGAAATAATTTGCGCCATGATTTTCACAGGTTTGTTATTCGTCGGCCCATTACATCTTTCGTACCGAAGATCAAATGCAATTTTTTATGTTCCATAGGTCCAATCGTAGTAAAAGTCAGTTAGAATACAGCAAAGCAAAGCCCCACACTCTGTAACTCCTGATTCACTCCCTGGAATGGTTTGTGACCACGTGTAGGAACATGTCCGCTCAAATAGAAAGAGTAGCAAACATCAGGCTGTATGAGTTCTATTAAATCAGAAGCTGTCATTGTCTTTGAGTTTGCCACTGCTGTCTGTAATAAAGAGAAAGGTCAAATATTTTCCTTGATAATGAAATATGATGTTTAATAAATGATGCAAAAACTCTTTGAAAGATTTTCTTAATAATGTTTCAATTAATCTACAGGCTCTCCAGCATCAACAGTCACTACAGACGCACACCACTAGTGACCACCTGTTCGAAATGGAGCCATTTTCTCCAACCGGTGCAGGAACTCACAACGGCTTTCCCCAGCCTTCCAAGTCAAACACCACTCTGCCTCTTGCAAGTCCTGCTGTCCCTATCGCTCCAGGTAAGCTTATCCGCCTATATCTATGGTATGCAATCACAATCTTTCAATTTGATGGCCGGCCACGCTACAACAACAGAACCACCAATACTGTGTAAGACCTCTGATGTTCCAGGAATAAACATGACTGGCAAGCCTCACGTCCTGCATCTGAAAATTTGGAACAAATAAGTGTCACAACAACTTACATGGTTTTCAAGAACATACTAGGTTTCTTTGATCAAATTTTGGATGCGTACATAAATTGCTGACACATCTGTAACCATGTATGGATATATGTAAATTAGCGTGACCAAGTAACTTTGACTGATGTAGTTTTCAAGGATATGCCAGGTTACTTTGATCAAATTTTTAATGCGTAGATCTATTGACACTTTATCAATAACCATATATGGATATATGCTAATTTATAAGTGATCTAGTAACTTTAACTGATACCAGATTGCTTTGATCAAATTTTGAATATGTACATTTGCTGATAAACATCTGTTACCATATATGGATATATGCAAATTTATGTGACTCGGTGACTTGAACTGATGTACAGCAGAATTCTTTGACTCACTTTTGAATGGACATCAGCTAGGATGGTGTTTGTATTCTCATGCAGTAGTGGAATTTGTTAAGACAAGCATATCGTGCTTCGTTGCCTGAATCACTCTTAAATATAAAAATACGCCAGAGTTCAAATAGAAACATGTCAAATGTCAATGAATGACACCAAGATGTGCTGCGTTTAACACAAAATGTGGGGCTTTTCAAAGTATTTTGACAGAATTTTCACTTCCAAATATTTTCAAAGTATCTAAAATACATATTCCCATTGTGGAAACAATTTTAACAGTAAAATTATAGTTTTTGTATATTTGGAATTTTAATCAGAAAAGTTGCTGCAGTGTTATGGTAGATGGTGAACAATTTTTGAAAAGGATTTGCTGTATATTTTTAATGTCGTATGTGGCGTATGGAAATGATTCCAAGTGCTATCACAAATATGAAGTATTTTGAAAAAATATTCACAATGGAGGTGTCTTCTTCCGTTTGAATAATGCATTTCTGTAACTTGTGCTCCCCAACTTGCACGGCTAGCCACCTTTCCAATATGGCGACCCTCTTCTAACAATGAATACTCATGAAGTAGGTGTCACTGGTATACTGGCAGCCTCTGACATACATTGAGATAGGATTTCTCTGGCTGTGTTACAGTTTTTGTCCAATTTGAAGTCCCTGCATACCTGTTAAGGAGTGAAAAAAAAACAAGAAAGAGAAACTAATGAGCAGTGCTTTGAAACAGATATTCTGGCACAAAACTATCCGTGTTTCAGCAACTCTGAGATGGTGTGTGACTAAAATAGCCAAGTCACCGTGGCGATGTCCATCATGGCCTAAGAATTTGTACAGATTTAAAAAATCCTTGCACTTTCAGACTTAGAATCCCCAAAAGCAAACTTTTTACACCACAAACTTTAACTGAGCCATTATGACAACAAAAGGTCTAAGTGATGGTGGACAATGGTGAACTGCATGAAGTGTGATCACCTTGGTTACTACAATAGAACCCTCATTATACAATCCTAACAGTTGAAAAGCGTGATTGGTCATGACATCTTAGTGCTTCCCTGGATGAGGTTACATTCAGCAAATTGACTTTGCTACCAAGGAACAGTACATAGTTACGTAAAAAGCCAAGAACTATCTGCCATTGTCAAAGTATTAGGGTAGAATGTGCCTCAGGGATGGACGTTCAGACTTCTCTAACTTGTCTCTGTTCTACTGTTTGTCTGGCTTGGCGTTTCTGGTGAAGCTTGTGGAGTTACAGAAGCTGGAACTGTCTCATCTGTATGAAAATAAAAAAAATTGCATTTTTCTCATGGATTAAAATAAGGGTGGCAGCCATTTTGAATTTCAAGTATTGGTAAATTTTGGGTGTTATGAATCCAAAAAGAAGAGCGATTTTGAGTTCTCTTGAGGAAAGTTGAGTAAGGCTTTCTGTTTTTAGGCGTGTACTGTTTGTGTAAGCAGTTAAATGCACAAAATGGCAAGGTAGTAAAAAGCTTATCAATTTAAACAAACCAAATAGCTTCCACTGTTCCAGTCATTCTACTGATATGTACTTAAACAAAAAGTTACTTTTTTCGCTAGAACCTCCTTGACAGATACAATGCTTCCTAAGAGAACACTTCAAGCTACAAATACAGATTCAAAGCATTCAGTTGAAACCAAAGTTCCGTCATCACAGTCTACAGAAAAAGACAGTTGTTCGTATCTAAAGATGAGATTTCAGTTGTCACTCTGCATAATGCATTGATCGTGAAAACCAAAGCTTAATAACAATCATATCTCAGAAAAAATTGATAAATTGCAGGGTTTAATTTCTTCCAAATTTGCTGATCAACAAATATTCCATCTTGAAATTAAATATTTTGTCAGTTGACAGCATTTTTTGTTTATGGCAGTCTTTTTATGAAGGCAGTTCGCAGTGGGCGATAAAAGGCTGCAATATCCCCGTCCGCAACTTTGGCTGAGTGTCAAAGGTCATTGACAATGCATCTCTGGCTGAGTGTCAAAGGTCATTGACAATATGGTTAACCCAGGTATACTTTGCTCTCTGGAGATAAGAAGGTTTTCAGAGTGCCAGCAGAATGTCAGATGGGTCATATGAGAACATTCCAGGGTCGTCCAAGCAAAGCCTTGAATCACTCATGTGTTAGATTATGTAATATACATTTACAGACCCGGTTGGGAGTGCACAGAGGCTTTGTGCAAATCAATTGATACAGTACCTCTGATGTTATCCGACCCATTCCAATTTGCATGATTAGGTAGACAGGTCAATTGTTTTCAGACCCTCGTGTAATTTCCTGCAAGAATTTGGAATGCAGGTTATTAGCATAGATTTGCATTTCTTTCAGGGAGCGGACAGTTGATCAGCCCAACACAAAAAGAATCTCCATGAGAATGACCATGACTTTGTGTTATTTTGATGAACACTGTCTGTTTTTTCCAAGAGGGTTAGACAATGAAATATCAGGGATGGACCATTTTGTATTATGGGAGAGCTTTGAAGGGGGGGGGGGACAGAAAGATCTACGGCTATTGAAACAATTATCCAGCTGCAGTTAGCTTTAAAAGAATGAAGAGTTCGATAGGAAGAAAACGCAAGACAGTATATAGTAATGTGCATGACAAAATGGCAGGGATTTCTCCAGGAATGAACGTTTCTACAGTTATGGCAGTGAAAAAGAAAGCATTCATAAAATCAATCTCCCAAGCCACTCCCCTGATAATCCATTGGCCCACCCCTTCATCCTGTTGTGAAAGTTCTTCATGATATAGTAAAGCCTTTATACTTTGAGATAATGAGATAGCATAATGTAACCTTTTAAGTTTAACAAACATCCATTATGTAATCAGAGCTGTGTAAACTCTCGGAGCAAACAGAGCAGACAGCCACGCAGTGATGTATCTCTCAAGTCTGAATAAATCAAGAATGCTCTCCACACCGAAACATTGCTTGAGAAGTTTGCAGGAGTAGTGCGAAACGTCTTCTTATGATTGTTAGATTTCAGAATTGCCATCCACATAAAATCTGGTGGCCCCACAAACCATAATCTGGTAGTCCGTGGTTCTTCTGGTTGTCTATCTAGTAGTCCTGTTTTCACTGTGTTCATACACTAGAGTCTGGTATTCTGCTAGGCTCTGATGTAGAAGTTGAGTTGGATCTGAATCAGTAAACACAGCCAATGAAAGCTG
>LD354056.1:551981-564205 GCA_001465055.1 Ptychodera flava | reverse complement strand
GTGACCCTCTTTAGCGGATCATTTGACCTCAGGCTGGCAGACAAGTAGGAGGGAATTACCGGAACAACCAGGTGCCACATCGCTGGGTCCTTTCAGTGTCGCAAGAAACCGAGAGACAAAAATAGCGATGTGTAGATATTGTATCACGTTCATACCAGAATGTCAGTTCAAAGGTCGTTGAACGTGTGTTTCAAGAAGATAATCAATGCCATGCACAGTGTATTAGGTCACATGTAGTGAGCACCCACCTTGAAATTGAAATATTTAAACTGACTCAAACCTTTCGTAGGGAAAATTTTCAACCATTCCTTTCCAATTTAAGAATAAAAATCAAGGGTTAATGTAGAAAATCCAGTACAAGAGAAAAGGATTACCCAATACTTACTGAAACTCGATATTCAAAATGGCTGTGACCATCCCAATGGTGGGGGAAAATAAAATAAGTCACTTATAAGTTTATTTTCTGCACGAGCTTCAAAATGAGCACCCACAAGTGGTAGACAGATATTTAAAAGTTTGAGAGTCCGAATATCTGTCCTAGAGGCACATTCTACCTGAAGGGTGATACTGTGTGATTATAAGTCGGGTTTCATCCCCTAAATACCTCTCATCCACCTCAAGTGACCTGTGCAGTTATCCAAGGTCGCCCAACTGAAATCTGTCATTTTGGAATAATACATAGTGGGCTGACCCATGTCTGTTTCTCCGGTTTTTTTCATTACCAACCAGACACCTTTCCAGCACACCAGACAAATCAATTATCTGGTTTTCACAAAAGATGTGTCAGCTCCATTTCCCATCCTCCCCCTGAAGAGTTTTCTTGTATTGAACTGGAGGATATACCACCTTTGAACTCTACCCTTTCACCGACCACCCAAGAGTGTAACACTTTGCCACTTTTTTGAACACCCTGGAAATCATTTTAATCCTCCTTTTACCTGGCTCCATAGACAAACCATAGAAATAAATACAACTTGGGAGAACAATGATTAAAAGCCCAATGAACGTACAAGAAGTTCAGTGTCCAGTATCAGCTTGTATATCACTCATTTCTGGCAAAAAAATGGGAAAAAATAGCCTTATGTCAGATAGGCTTTCATGGCATTTTAATGAACCACCTGTTCAAGTCAGTGCCTAGGCTAATTTTGGGCTTTGTGAAAGTGAAATTTACAGTATCAGGCCAAGAGTGGCCACATTCTGTTCAAATTATATTTTTTAATCCTATGGTGTTGTGGTGGAATTGTAAACTGCCAATTCTTATCATTGAACAGTCATGTCTTTTTTTTTTACTTATTTTTTCATCCACCAATTAAATTTCCTGGGCAGTATCTCTAAAATAAAGTTTTTACTGACATCCATTCAACTCAGTTCAATCTCGTCAAAGCACGTTGATGTGTAGCTCATTGACTGCCTAGAAGCCAATTGAAAAGTGGGCGAACTTCTGCCCGCCAGTTTTAGAAACAAAGGATGTTGCTATTGCAGCAGACTTGATGGGATACTCTCAGACACTGCCGATAGAATTCACTTTAAGGTATGTTCAGCATGAGATCTCTGACCAAATTGATTATTTATGTTTAGTCTAGGAAACACAAAAAAGCCAATGAGATTGTGCAACCAAATGTGTTCCATTTTGTCTCCTTCTCTCAGTCGATCACTTTGCTTACTGGACACGTGACAGATGATGTGCGTCACACCTTCACATTTCTGCATAAAATTTTTGGAAAAGCCGGAATAATGCTTTGCACACCTTCTCCAATATTACAATTCAACATCATACTAGGGGGTATGCCATGTCATGGATGACTGAACTCCCTATTCTTTTAGGTTTTCGTCATTGTGTGCATTATACAGTTGCTGCCGACATGGCCCACAGGGTCAGTTATTTTTAAAGCAAACCCAAAGCAGATCCTCGACAGAGGTTCACCCCGTTATGACATAGTTTTTGCATACACAAGTACTTTGTTGATACTGATTAAAATTTTAGGATGCATGCATTGCCCAGGCTCTTGCCTATAGGAGTAGAAAATACCATTCTACTTGGTTGGTGGACCGGTGAACACAGGTGGTGTTGAAGAATACTTTGTTAATGCTAAGAAGAGTGAACTCAGGGTTATCAGACTCAGGAATCTAGAAACTAGCCTGTCATTCGTGGCACTGAGGATTTGCAAAGCCAGCCAAGCAGCCTGCAAATTCTAGGTTACAAAGTACTTTGCAGCACCAAGCCAAAGAGCAAATTAAGTTACTTTCACCCCTGCCATGGTTACTTTTTGGTCCATCGTTACTAATGGATGCGATAGATAATGTGGTTATCATAACAACCATAGGATACCCTCAAGGTATGAGCAAATCCTGTGCTTTGATATCCAGAACCAACAAACTTCTTGCTGAGATCCGTAGTTGCTTGGAGAGTTCAGTGTACTGTAACTTAGAAAGGGGAAGGTTGCTCTGTCCTCTGGGGCTACAGAGCCAATAAAATTTGATGTATTCCATTGCATAAGGCTAAATAGCTACCATCAGTCGATAGATAAACACATTGTGTCCCAGTGCAACATATGCTGATTGTAGTTCCATTTTGACAAAAAAGCTCTTGTTTATGAACAATCTCCTGCTCTTATATATATGAATACACAATACCTGTGCAGAAACGGTTTTGAAATGAAATTGTGAAGCAATGGTGGTTCACACATATTGAACTTTGACATTAAACACAACAGGTATGTACCTGCTGATGTAGACCCTTTATTCAACTGTAAACCCCAGATTTGCTGTCCTTATTTTCCACCAGAATAGTCCCTAGGACCATCAGGCTTGCCATAGTAATGGTCTTGTTGATGCTCAACTCGTAAATAAATTCACTCATCCATGCATCCATGATAGTGTTTGCAGAGTCCCCAACCACCATTTCTGAGTCATCCATTTCGTTTGAACCCACGGACAACAAAGAGGAAAAAATAATATAATCACTTGGGGCCTCCATCGCTACGAGACTTCATGGTTTTCACAGAGTGCAGAATTTCACTGAGGTGGTAAAAGGCTTGGAATTTATTAGGCATTCGATAATGAATCAGAAGCACAATTCCTGTCTTCCAGAGTGTGTATTTTGAGCTCTCTATTTTGGCTCGTAATTCATGGGGTAATTTACTGTCGCTCTTCGGTCTACACTTGGCAAAAATCTAAACTATTGAGTCTCTGTCTTAAGAAAATATATGGTATACAGGACAAAATACTTTATGCTTGATAGCTAACCTTCAAAGAAAAGCACAAAAATTGTATTTTATATCTTTCTGAAAATCTATGCGACATTATTTAATAGATTTTACTAGTGAATGGATTTGCACAGAGGTCATCATGGATGTATAATAACATTTTATGGCCAAAAATATTTGTTTGTCGTATATTTTCAGTACAGACTATTTTTTTTATCAATGTACAATAGGAAAACAAAGAAAACAATAAATAACACTGTCAGTGTAGCCTTCCGCCAGACATTTTTCTCAAAGTAAGATGTGTTAACAACTGATTCTCAGACTGTCACACTTTTTACAATAACATGCTGTTCATCAGCTTGTATAAACTGTTTTGAAATTTGTAGAAAATAGTAAGTACTTATATTCTCTATTTTCTCTAAAAATTAAAAATTCAAGTATTTTCGCATTGTATGAATGCAGAGAATGGTATTATTTGAATTTGTAGATGTTGGTAAGTTTGAGG
Organism: Ptychodera flava; assembly: GCA_001465055.1. NCBI lineage: Eukaryota > Metazoa > Hemichordata > Enteropneusta > Ptychoderidae > Ptychodera > Ptychodera flava. The sequence continues at coordinate 560,494 of LD354056.1, read as the reverse complement.
CAATTGGTTACTCAAATAAAAATCTGACATGGCAACCTATCTTCTTGAGGAATCTTTTACAGTTTTCTTCACCAAAGTACTGGCTTAAGTTTGAAACTTATCTTTTCAAAGTACGCATGCCCTTATTGTGACCCTGTATCCCTTGAAAAAAGGACACTGTCATCGACAACTTTTGACATCTGGTCAACTTTATTCCACACTTTTGAGTGTGCAACAGTTTTCAATCTTTTCAATCCATGACATTTATTTAGCACTTTGAACTGGCTAAGTCTTCAGTATCAGGGATGTTGTACCTAAGGATTGTCCTTTCTCCTCAACATACGAGAGATTGGTCCCTGTGTCTCGCATCAAGGGTCTGTCCGAAGAGGGCACCTCTGCCTAAACCAGTTACTATACAAAGGCATGACATGCATTGTCCCATGTGGAATACAACCTGTCCATTAAGACAGAATTCTGAATGATGGAGAAATTGATATATGGCTGTTAACACTTGTCAAGCTGAACGCAGTGTATTCACCACCTTTTGAACACCCTGTTTCCTTTCTGGGTTAGGTTCCGTGTAAGGTCAGCACCGATTGTGTTTCTGAGTGGGATTCTGTGACAGTTGTAAGGGCTACAGTGCGCCAAATGACAAGGTACACCACCTTATCTTTGATCAATGGATGAGGACTTGTTAGAAATATGCTCCAAATTTGAAACATGCCGGTAGAGGATGGTGATGCTGGATTCTGCAATGTTGTAGGTTTGCTATGAACTGAGCCTTGAAAGGGTCTGTTGCTGCGAGTTTTATTTTCACAATTTTTGTTCTGTATGTCAATTGCAACGTCTTGTTCAACTCCACAAAGCATGTTGAAACAGCCACCGTTTAGCTTATCGGCACTGTGTCCTTAAATATAGAAAGACACATGTACAAGGCAAGTTGACAAGCTGAATACTGTTTATCTCAACATACCTTAAGGAGAAGAACAAGAAATTGTGTGTGACATAAAAAAGAAAAATAGTTGAATATTAATCAAAAGTTACAGCTATAAGCCCTTTAAAGTTCACCACAACTACATTTAAAACACGTGAACTTTGGCTTGTAAATATTAAACAAGCTCATGAATAACGAATGATGCTGTGTCATAGGGTATCTACTGCTTCCCAGATTGTCTGTCATGTTTGTGGGCATGTGACTTTTGTCTTATGGTTTTAAAACACAGTGGAAGCACAATTAAACACAACTGTCGATTAGAAACTATGAAGTCAATATATGGAAAGGAACTCTGGAAAAATTGCCAATACTTCAAGTGACTAAAGTTTAGATTTTAAAAGTCGGGGTGTGTCAAAAAATCCACTCCCATAGGAAAACCAGCCTCCTGTACCTGAAATTTCAAGATGCATACAATATTGGATTTTTCACCATGTTTGGTGCGGAAAGTTGGACAAACAATGGCTGCTGACAAAAATTGGACAAATTTTGCTCCTTTTTAAATTTTTTTGCTGTTGCATGTTGTCGAGAACCTCAATGTCCAATTTGTGTGGGTGTTTGCAGCAATATTGGTCATCAAAATGATGCACTTTTGTGATTTTTGCATTGGTAGTGTCATGAATATTTTGACTAGATCTTTTATTGTTGCATGTGATTGAGAGCACAGAGGTGTTACTTTGAACCAATGGGTGTCGCATCTCATGAATTGTCGCTCCAACGCAACTAGGACATATCAGTTAATTTCATCATTTTTCTACTGCATAGGAGAAACTAACATTTGTAATGAATTCAGCTACAGTATGAATCAGCCATATTGTGAACAAGAAACATGTTGGAAATAATGTTGAATGCCGGTTTGACACTGAAATTTTACTTTCTTTGAAGTTTTACCTTTATGTAACAAGTTGTTCCGAGTCATTTTTTGAAGATGCATGATTTTGCACATAATGTCAGGTGCAACCTCGTACTGATGCAACGATTAATTTTTATCTTTTTTTGTGTGTGTTTTCAGCCTTGGCACCTCCACCACCAGTGCCAGCTCGGCCAAGACAACAGCCTGCCTCAAACTCAACACCACCACCTCAACCTAGACCCGTGCCGGCTGCAACTACAGCAAATCAACCATCTGAAGGTCTGTCCGGTATGTGTTTAACAACCGTCTACAGCACAGGCAGTCTGTGGAGAAAACCAAAATGAAAAAATTCTGTTTGTATATATGAGAACCTAGCATATGTTTATTCTTTCTACCATGGGTCAGTGGGTACAAGCGGTGTTACACAGAGGCTCTGGAGGTCAAAGGTCAAATTAAGTCAAACAGATGACATTTACATCAACATAGTATGATTTTATAGTATCGCAAAAGGGTCATCAAATATATCAGTGTCAAAACAGTTTCCAATCAAAAGTTGACGGCTTTGCAATGTGTAGGCGTATTGCCTTAACTATGCTATGTCTTCACTTCATATGTACAGTAAAACTCTTCAGTGTTGTTAGGGAAGTCAGGAATGTATCAGGAAAGATGAAATCCTATGGGCTGTGTGGTGTGGGTGATTTGGTGTAAAGAAATATATAGTGCATTTGAAATTCAAAGAGGAAATCTTAGATTGTGTGTGGTGCAGTTACTCCAATTTTGTGATGGAGATTGTGGTTTGACCGTGGTATGAGTGATGTGATGGAGATTACAAGTCGGGGGAGAACGCTTTTGGACGACATACAGTGTGATGCTTGGATCAGCTGATGGGACGAAATGCTTTGGATAAAAGTGCGGGATTGAAAACTTTCCCTGAGTGCACAGGATTGTCTGTAAAAGATGGAGCACAGTAGCTGGAAGATGTGACGGAATGATCAATTATGAAGTTAAAGGATAGATATTTTTTGATGGAATAATACAGATGATTAGTGTACAATGCATGTACGCGTTAATGATATTTGCATATAGAAATTGAACAGACCATAATACATGATAGAATATGCCAAGGTCACTGTGTAAAATCGATTCTATCGGACGAATGTGTGAGATGGAGTTTGCCCCGAAAGAATGTGAATCATGAAAAATGGCATGATGGGTGTGTGTGGAGAAGAGAATATGTCAGACATGATCTTGTCGATACGCAGAATTCTAATGACGACACTTGATTTCTTCACCAGATCCCTTTGGTAGCGGTCCATTTACCGGCACGGAAGTCACATCTTCAAAATCTAACACCGATTATGATCTTGCAATACACAACATTGACAAGCAAATGGCGGAAATAAAGGTGAATTATACATCATGGCTTTTCTTACATTCTCAAAAATACTTGTTGTCAAACGGCCAGGAAAAATAATTAAATTGTTCCTCTGAATAGCCATTTCTTCAGCTAATTTGGAGATATTTTTGAAATGGCAGCAAATATGTACACTTCCGTATTACAACTTTTAGTCATTTTTGTTGTGCAAATTTTTACTGTTCATTTTCTTCTTGGAGCATGTGGAAATGCTCTGAATTAGAACTGTCAACACAGGTTTTTTCCATCATTTATTGAAGGTAACTTTTAATCTGTTTTACCGAGAGTGTTTCTCTGTAGAGGGTTTACTATGCCTAAATTTTGATGTGTTTTACAGGAGGGCTTTGGCAGAGGTCTGACAATGGCCAATGATGATTTCTCATTGGAGGATCTGGATCCACTGAATCAGAAGTGAGGCTGATGGTGTCAGGTTGTCTGTCGACACCAAGGTGAACACTTTCTTTTTATTGCTTTTCCAAGTGCGGGACACAAGCTGTGTTCGAACATTTAAAATGATTACCTTGAAAAAAAACAGCAGACTTTATAAATCTTTCATGGTATCTGTTTAAGTTTGCATATATTGAAGATGTTGCTTTATACAGACCACTAGTCACGCTGCAGTCATTCTGATAACTTTCTATGTCTTTTGAGAAATTTTAGTGTGAATGTCTATTTCAGTAATTCATGCATTTCCACGACAACAATTTGTAAATTTCCATGGCAACAGGTAGTTTGTTTCCATTGTAACATTTGGGTATTTCCACACTAACAATAATATTTTCTTAAAACAGAAACTTTGTCCATTATTAAATTTTATGGATTGCCATGGTAACAGCTTGTATGTTGACATGACAACAGTTTCCATGGTAAATGATCAGCACTTTTCTGTTGAACTGTTATTGATAATTACGGACATGCAAAGTGGACATGCAAATTGTTTTTACATTGAAAAAAGCGCATTGTACATAAGTGTTTCATCAGCAATGTCATGACGGTTGTTTTGTTGTGTCTGGAAACATCTTTTTATGTCATCTTTTTTCCGATATTTTGATTTTCTATGTTGTCATCGAATTAGTTTATATTTCAGGGTAAACACCATTCTTGCTATTAAGAGGCTTAAAACTTGTCTGTGAAATTTATCACAAAGCAAGAAGCAATTATTACCCCTAAATTGTAATGGAATAACCCAGTAAACTTGAGAGGGTAATGATAACTGGTGTAAAATAACACACTGAAAGCATATTGGTTGATTCTCCGTCTGTTCCCAGCATGCAAACTGTTGACTTGGTTACTGTATGCTGATTTCAAATCTTGCCAAAACAGGACCTTGGTATTTTCATAATTTATGATGTATGAAAACTCATATGCAAAAATATTTACGGTTCTAGTCTCACATGTCATATTACTATGATAGCAAATTCCATTTCTTTTAGTGAACACAGTTCAAGACATCTCATTCTGTACATGTATTTTCTCTGTATCTGTTGTTATTAGATATTATCCATGACATAGTTTGTCACTTTCAATATGTGCTCATATGTTCACTTTTCATTATTTCTGTCAAATGTGTGTTTCAACCTTTAAGATTTTGGTTTTTTTTGTCAGTTAAAAATAGTCAACTCATTCAATTCACTGTCCCAGTGAAAAGTTTTACCACACTTTTTACTTTCATTCGTTCATTCATTTGTTTGTTCCATTGTTCTTCATAAGTGCCATACTCATAAATTTTACCGTTACTTGTAACCCTTTGAGTGCCATAGTCAACTTTTGTTGCCTTTATAGAATAAAACATAGCCAGCAACGTTTTTCAGATCTAGTCAATTGTTCCAGATTTTTCTCAAAATTTTGGTCAGAAATTGTAGCCATTGAAAGCACAAGTCTATAAGGTCTAAAATTATAAAGAAATTACAGAAAAATTCACAAAAATTGGTAAAATGTCACATAGAAATTTTAGTGGGGGGAAATTACAGCCCTCAAAGGGTTAAAGACACCAAGATTAGATACAAAGCAAATTCCTGTCCTTAACACCAGCGTATATTTATATGTCAGTATCACATGGCTCACTTCATACCTTGTTTCAGAGAATCATTATATATTGCTAGTAACTTCCGTCATTTTCTGCGTGACTTCGCTTTGAGATAACTCTATTTTTATAACTGTCATTCTCACTAGAGGTTAAGGAACTTTATTTTAATACATTCAATATTTTTATCAATATGATTAACATAGCTTCCCTTTTTTGATGTTTCGTGGTCTTTAGAATTGCTGTAAATTTTGGATGACACAGCTCGTCAGAGATTTTTCTTTCTTCTGAATGAAAACGCTGTACATGTACCATAAAATGTTTCTAACAAGTTAGATGGAAGTGTGTGTTAAATGAGAAGGTGTGGGAAGTGTGTATGTTCCTGTGCATTGCTGCAGAGTGTTGTCCCACAAACATCTAAAACTGAAAACCCTTTTCTCATCTAGTTGAAAAAAGCAATCGTCATCATGTACAGCAGCACTGTCAAAATCATAGCTTGATGGTGAATGCCTGGAAAGTAAGACAGTTTACATTTGGTCGTTGTGATTACAACTCACAATTGTCATTTTCTTTCAGAATATGTAGTCTGTTTTCAAAAGCTCATGTTGTATTGTAAAAGTTTGCTGTTTTGCAATTTTTCAGTTCCGCTCAAGTTTAAAAGACCGGTAACTTTTTGATGACTTTTTCACTGTTTTTGTTTGTATGTCGATGGCAAGTTCTTATTAGACTCCCAAAAGCATGTTGAAACATCTATATTAAGCTTGTCACCAAGCATCTGTAGGTGTAAAATGCACTGTTATTGTTTACATTGGAATTCTAGTCCTGACCAGAATTCACTTGTCAACAATAACAATGCAGTTTACACATGTATAGGCTGAGTTGACAAGCTTCATACTGTGTATCTCAACATGCTTTGGGGAGTTGAACAAGAACCTATAGTTGACATTAAAAAATAAAAATAATGAAAAAATCATCAGTTACAAGTTACCTTTCGGAGCAAAACAGGAAATTTCACACCCAGAAATTGATGTAGGATAAAAATCCTGTAGTTTTAATGTTTTGAAATCACTTTTGGATCTCCAAATATTGCGATCTCAAAAACCCAACTTTTATTTTAAAATTCCACAGGGAAAATCTCAATTAAAATTTAGAGGTGAGGAATTTGAAGAATTTACGTTTTTTATCCTACATTGAAGTTCTTATGCCATTGTTTTGTTGATGTTTAAAATTTTCTCCAACACATTGAAAATTATTATCATGAAATTTTCCCGTCTATCAAATCTGCAATATTTATATCACATATATGTGCATGTAAGTAAGAAACACATTTCTGTTTTTCATATCTGATCTTTTTTTTCAAAAATGCAAGAAATGTTGATATGGCATATGGCTGAACTAGATGAGGACAGTAGATTTTGAGTATTTTCGTTGAATACATTTCAAATTATTTGTGTTTTTTTTTTTCAATTTGAAAAAGCTATGCCGGTGCACCAAAGATTGTTATCATTGAAAAATACAAAGCAAATGTAGAGTTGAATGCGTATGCCAAACGTTCAACAGATAATGTGGTACAAGCTTTCCATGCGTTTGTTTAGGGAGATTGCTCAGAATTATGTTCAGTATACTGTATAAAAAGTACTGATAAATTTCCGAAAGTTACAAAGTGTACCTGTAAAGAAAACAGAAATAAGTTGCATGCCAACTGCAAAGCTGCTGAAGATCATGGAGTTTGCAACAAATTTTCCAGAATTTACAAAGAGCTTTTGGAAAAAAATATTCAATACATGGAGCAAAGGCTATGTGAAGTTGTCCCTTTTTTGCTTTTGCTGAACTGAACTGATATATTTATTTTGAAAGCAATAATGAACTGACAAGTGTTTTTATGAGGGCTGTTACTTTTGATTACTTTTTCCATGATTTTGGTTCTTTAAAACAAATTTCTCCAGAAAGTACGTTGAAATCCAAGGAATCAACCCTGGCAACACAACACAGTGTGTCCGATCTACAATGGTGTTGTTCATAATAATCAGACATGACATGGCTTTGTGTTGGACATGTTCTAAGTACCACAAGAAACTAAATTTTACAAACAGAACCAAAATAATCGAAAATGTACCAAAAGTTACAGCATATGGGGCTCTAAAGTAAGAATGAAATGAGAAAATGAATTAATAGTAGACGTATATGTTGATTCATGTCAACGTCAAAACTGAAGTTGGACGGTATAGAGACATAGAGCACAGAATGTTGGTTTACGAGAATGAGTAGAGACAAATGTGTGCATCTGTGTGCAAAATACATGCAATATAGCTGATTTTATGCAATGAAGCTGTTTTCATGCTAAAAAGCTTCTTTTTGAAACACTTCTCCTGCCTATGTATAATTTGAGAAATCGGCGATGTTATAGTTGTCTTTGCAAATAAAATAGTATATGAAATGAGAAAAAAAGTGTACATTTTAAAGTGGTTGTATGAGAAACACGTGACTGTCTGATTTGATGCATAAATTCTTGTGGAAGTCATGTTTGTGGAAACAATCAGGATCATTGAGGTATGTGTACATGCATCAGAAATAAGTACGGACTGTCAAATTGTGTCGCTGTATTCTTTGGATAAAACAGCGGCATTTGTACTTGCCAGTGTTGTCCTTGGTGAGAGAGTGATCCATTGCTGCTACCAGGAGGCCATTTCAGCATCAGCCTGTTTCTCCCCCAAAACAACCAGTTGCCCAGGGATGATTATGGCCTTGCAGGTTTCCTTTTACCTTGGTGACAAAGACAAGGACAAGACTCCTGGAACCTGTAGATTTCCCAGTCATTAGCAAACCTCCAGTGACTCAAGATTTCCTGATCATCCATATCAGTTTTCCTGTACAAGGAACATTTTTGAGAAAAAGAAATGGAACTTCTGTCTGTTTTTATTTAGCTGCAAAATGTTACGGCAAGGAAAAAACAGTTCTAGATTCACCATTCACCATTTAGTAATTGGATGAGAAGCATTTTCATATTATAATTTCGAACAAGGCTAACCTCAAGGTGTTCCCTCAGGGTATTCTGTGAGAAGAATTTATGGTAGCAATTAATTACAATAGATTGAAATTCGTATAGAGGGGTGAAATCTTTTTTTACCGTGCAGAGAACTTTGTCAGTAATGTGTTACAAACAAGAAAGCTGTTACTGAATCATTTGCACTGATGAAACATGTATTTTAGTAACACTGTGGAGATGTTTTAGTTTGGCACAGTCTGTACTGAA
>LD354056.1:526070-550477 GCA_001465055.1 Ptychodera flava | reverse complement strand
TTGGCCATTGAGCGCCATCTGTATCAAAGTATTTTTATCACAGACCTAATTAATGAAGAGGACTCTATCCTCTCTGAGGACATGTAATCAAAGTACCTATTTTTAACTAGTGGGGACTGTGTCATCAACGATGACTTGTTGAACGTAGATTATGGCCATCGAAGGAAGTTGAGGTCATTAAATGTAGATGAGATTATGGTTATTAAAAGTGAAAAGTAAGTTATCGTTTATTTAAAGGGACAAAGTCGCCCATTTTTTCATGAATTTTTTTTGATACGAGATACTACCGGTACTTATATTGTTTGACATGTTGAAAGATACTGATTGAATGGGTGACCATCATATATTCGACCCAGGTATTAGACACGATACATGAAACATCGCGAAAATGAATTAATGGTCATGACCATTAATTCATTCTAGCGATGGTTTCATTTAATTTGTCTAAAACCAGTGTAGAAAAAATGCATGGTCATCCATTTATTCAGTATCTTTCAACATGTCAAACAATATAAGTAGTATCTTGTGTCAAACAAAATTCATGAAAAAATGGGTGACTTTGTCCCTATAAGGTAGATGCAGTTAGTGAAAGTTTATCATCATACTGACTTCGTTGCAGTATGTACATACCCGGTAGACATACAAATAGTTTGTCGTTTGAATGCTGTGAAGAAAGTTTTTAGGTAGAGTTAAATATGAGTGTTTGCAAATGATGAAATTTACAAGAATTGTCACATAAACCATGAAGCAGAAATAGTTTCATGGAAAATGATGATTACTTCCCTTAGCTCTCCATGGTCATTTGCTGTAAAACCACCATGGCCATTTTTTTTTTGTAACTCATAATGGCCTTTCAGCATGGCAGAGGTTACGGCTACGTGTAGTTGCACAGAAGGTAGTATGCTGTGCTAAACTATCCCCATGTCAGCCACTTAGTTCCGTTGCACTTAACTCGGTAAGGAGTGTAGGATTTCACATGCCTTGGAGGGGATTTCACCATTTGCCACGTCATCATGGTCGCTGAGCATGGAATTGAATCCGGGAGGAACCATCAGGTTTTTTAAACTCACTCAAACTGTGAAATCTAAGCATATAATATCAGTCAGTTTAGCGTCTCCCGGACAGTGGAGTGTTAAGACTGATATAGATATCCAAACTCCAGTTTGATGTTGTGTTAAATACTAGGTTTTAGATGAACAAATGTACATTTATAGAATGAGCCGTGGTAGAAAGAAAGTGTAGTTTTGTGTTGTGCAGGTTATAACTAATAATCACAAGTAGGTAGTAGAAAAAGTTTGAATCATGAACATCCGTATGCAGTGGGAATTTATTTGATTGTGAGGACATTCAACCCATTACTACAGTTATGTGAATCCCTGTCCTTCAGATGCATTCACTTATCAGAATCAATTGTTGATTTATTTAAAACTCCATTAGCGGCTACTTTTAGTGTATTTTCTATTATCTCTGTTATGTTTACAAAATGCCATCTTGTGTTCTACCCGAACAATTATGTCCAAATGCCTAGAGTTCAACTCATCAAGTCAGCTGCAAAGTGAGTGATGGCTAATGTTATTGTTTACAACTGAATTTCAGTCGAGACAAGAAATCATTTGTCAACAATAATATTACAGATTGAATAGGGTACATTGTTTTAGCTGCAGTAGGAATTGTTTTTTAAAGGAATAATTGAAATGTTAAACTAAGTCAAAACTCTTGACCCTGTAGATATTCTTATGACCATAGATTACTATGGATCCAAACTCATGAGGAGGACAATAAACTCACAAAAATTAAACCTTTCACCACCATGGTCTGGCCCAATCCCATGTTACAAATGATGATTGTGGAATTTTTTACAGGGACTTTGGGTGAACACCTTAACCCTTTGAACCAGGCTTGGAAAAAAATGCCCAGATGATGTCATAGGTCACCAGGAGGTCAAGGTGCAAAGGGTTAAATAGTCATCTTTCTTATGCTTTTCTCGCTAGGGTAACTTATATGTCCTTTGTGGCCAATGTTACCCTGGATGATATATTTATTGAAGATCAAAACACAAAGCACCAAACATATTTTGGGATAATTGTGATTTTTATTACCGGACAATATGATACAATATGTATACAGCAAAAAATGTTTGTTTCAAGTGTACAATAAACACATGACTTTTTTCAAATATGTGTAAATAGTTTTTAAACAGCTGCAGCAGTGCATTATGGGATATCTGAAAAAAGGTATATTTGCATGTTCTACAGCCTCTTGTAGCTTCTCTTTTGTCAGCTAATTAGCATAAGAATAGATCACCTCTGAAATGAGGCTGAGGGTGATCCATCCCTGAAAACCCCTTCTTTGAGAATCCTGGTATACATCCCATCTTGTCCAAATGAGTGTTCAAATTTCCATGGAACACTGAAAAAAACTTCAAAGGCTGTATGGACAACTTCGAAAACGATCTCCAATATTTAACTGCAGCTGTCAGTGTGTGTTCAAGAAAGAACGTGTTGAAAACTTCCATTTTAATTACACTTGAGATGATGAAATGCAGAAAATATGGGAATTGGGGGAGTACCAGTAACTACAAATATAATGCTCAACCCCCCAGCTTGTTGCAATTGTAGAACTCTTTCAGCATCCAAAATATATCAAGCAAAAGAAAGGAAACAAGCACAAATTTAACAGAAATGAAAAGGTTGCCGTGCTTTCTAACCAGATGGTTTTCTCTTTTGTGGAAATAGACCGAAAAATCTGTTTTCCATCGAAGGATCAGAGGCTGTGTGATATTTTCTGACACAAACCAACCAAATGAACAACCCAATCAACATTTCTTCCGAGTCATATTTTAGGTTCTTGAAGACCAGAAACCAAATAATTTATTAGTCTCCATACCTTTTCTTACTAGATTTCTAAGTGGCCCTGAACCTGTTTTGAATCCAGTGGAGAATTGCCCTGCATTGCTCCCATACATGAGCATCTGTACTTTCTCTGAAATCTCAGTCGATATGAATATTCATTAGTGTATTGAGATCTATAGAAACAGGTCAAAATTACCTAGACTAAAACGAAAAATTGAGGTGGTATTGCCTGAGACTGTTTAAAGGGAGGCAGTTGTCGGAACTCTGCTCAAAGGTTGCCAGGGACCCCTACGACTGATGTAAACACTGTATCTATGGTATGTTGGTGATTGCTGAAAGTGAAAACATGTTTGTTAACAGTGAATATCATATAATTTAAATGTTGCTGCTATGTTGGCTCGATGCATCCAGATGTCGTGCATGAAATACATTGTAGACAAGAAAGTTGCACATGTGTGCTGTATGATGATGACTGTATGATTTGTGTCACAGCTACAAGTTCGATGCATGCATACAAGCGCACACACATTACAGTCTTGCACACTACTACATCTGACCATAACTGCCTTGGAGAAAACAGCATTTAAATCGGTAAAAATCGTTACCATGTATCAGTTCAAATTCATTTGAGCAAACACAGACATGGTGTGTTAGTGGTTTTGTAACAGCAAATAGATCTCCTAAGACAAACATGACAATATGTCCTCTATTCTGTCAATACACTTTCCATCTCACGAAGCCCAAGCAGAAATGCATATAGTGTAACATGTGTAACTCCATTGCACATCCGATGATGTCATGTTTGGCCACAATTGCATTACTATTTTTATTTTATTATTAATCTTTATTTCAGGCCATGAATGCCCACAATATAAAATAAATAGATGCAAAAAAATATACAGAACCTCCATCCAGTGCAAACATCGTGGGTTTACATTACCTCCAACCAGTGCAAACATCGTGGGTTTTTCCTGTGTTTCACATTGCAATAAAGATTTTATCAGTTGTACGTTCAATTTGTAGAAACAACTTGGTAAATTGTCAATAGGTCGTGACTGAAAGGTCAACAATGTTCAAGAAACACTGTAAAGTATGCATCACGTGACAGTATCTCTGCAAAGACCAGATTATAAAAATTTATAGACATCCAGTAAAAGTTGGGAATGAGCATATACATAGTTGCATAGTCGACTTGAGAATTTGTCCACACTGTAGAAACCTCCACAGTTACACAAATTGGCTACTTTCTAGATTAAAGGATAAGATGCATGAAGCAATGTAAATTTGCATACAATGACATCACAGTACACCACCATGACATCACAGTGTACCATATTCTGATATGCAAATTTATATGGCTCACAGCTCTTCTGTACAGTTGGCAAAATTGTTCCCAATGAGGTAGCAGAACGTAATCACACTTTGACATTTGCAGAGATTTATATTTTGTTTATAGAGTGGCATTTGTGACTGTAACCCTTTTTGAAAATACTACACTCCAAGGATGCGGATGCTTTTCATTCAAAAATATAGGATTTGTGCGACAGAGTTTATAAGATGTTGAAGTGGATTTCCATCAAAACAAATCATAGTAGGGCAGTCACACCAGCAATAATTGAACACCAACAGCAAGACTACTTTACTACATTCACTACATGATGACCTAGGGGGCAGTTTTTTGTTTTCTAGAAGCTGTAAAGTAATATGCTTGATTCTGGGCAGGAATACTACAGTGTGTGGAAAGAACGTGGAGTTATGCCACAAACCATCTGTGAAATTATCGGCAGCTGCAAATTTTATTGAATCAGATGTTATGGTGGACATTACTGAGTATTTTCAAACATCTACCAGATAACAGTTAACGCCTCTGGCTGGACATCGTAGCTTTCTGGTAGTTTTCGATGAACATATCAAAATATTGATCCTACATGACAGGGACTCTGTGGTACAAATAGAAAAAAATGTTATTCATAGCAGTTTTGTTGAAAATGCGACATAAATCAGCCGTAAAAGTTTGTTTGAAAGGACAGAGTGTTTTTGCTTCCAGGGCAGAATGGCCTTCAGAAGCCGAGTTTGGACGCAAAATCTGATCAGCTTTTGGACTCAAAATCTCTCGCAGTTCCTTTCTACTTTACAATTTGCTTGGACCCATTTTGAAACCTGTAAAGATAACTCTTTGGTTTTCATTCCTTTTGTTTTACAAAAAGTTAAACTTTCTTACTTTTCCCAGTACAGTTAATATAGAGAATGACAGCCATTTTGAATTTTAAATATCAGTACATCTTAGCAAGTTTGCTTTTTGAGTCAACATTTGCAAGATAACCCATAATGTACATTCTCATATGAGAAAAAGATGTGTAAATTTTCCTCAATCTAAGTATTTGAAAAAGTTTACATCTTTTTTCACAAATTCTCCTTACCTTAAGAAAATTGGTAGAAAAACACTTAATTTGAATCTCCCATTTGTAAGATAGGAGTAGCCATCAGCAGAATATGAGTGGCCACCACCAGTTGAAAGCAGTGACCATCATTAGAGGTCACAAATGACCACTTTTTTCTGACAGGAGTGACCATAAGTGGACATTGCAATTGACCACTGGTATCTGACAGGAGTCACCAGTAGTGGAGGTTACAGGTGACCACCGGTATCTAACTGAAGTGACGATGAATGGAGCTTACAAGTGACCACTGGTATCTGACAGGAGTGACCATGAGTGAAGGCTACAATTGACCATACTGCCAGGAGACAATGGTGACCACCAGTGGAGGTTAACAAGTGACCACTGCCAAAGGACAGAAGTGACCATTGATGACCACAGCAGATGCCAGTACTGTTTGAATTTGAAGGTATGAGAAAACAGTTACCAGATGTGAATAGTCAAATATACCTTCAAGTTGGCATATTTTTATCCCCAAAACTAGATAACTCTCCAGTCCTCTTTAAGGCTATATTTTTTTTTATTCTAATCTCATGAAATACTATAATGATCCCTTGAGAGTTCTCTTGACAGAACAGATTCAGAGGATTTTGAAAAGGCATGCATTTTTCAGTATCATTCATTAAATTCTGGATTGGATTCCACTGAACTCACAGCAAACAACACCCAGTCACCAAGAAAAGATCATGACATCACAGTCAAAACAACTCCGCTAAATCCCCACCCTTGGAAAAGAATGGTTCAATAACTGAGCTGAACTGAGCTTCCGACCGCAAACCCCTCCACATGCTGTAGCGTTCATGAAGCACTCATATGCTCATATATCCCGCATCGCACACAAATGTAATCAAAGCAATAAATACGTCGTTTGTATGTGCAACTCAGAAATAAGTGAAACCTTTTACTATCATGAAAAAAATGATTCTTCCTCAGAGCAATGTCGGATGATGTATATGTAGAGAGTTTCACATAAAGGAGATTCTTTATCATCTTCTTGATTTGTTGGAAGGACACTTTATACTGTCCATATGCAGTATAGATTACGGAAACTGACTGATTTAAACAGGGTATCGTTTTCACAGTTCCAGACTTTAAAGTACATTAGATTTTGTGTATGTCATAATACTCCTACCGTACCGTAAGGAAATCATTCCTTTCAACACATAGACAAATTTACAAATCCCCAAAGCTCAAATAAAACATTGTTATGTCTGTGCAGTGAGTGGAAAACCAAATTTGAAGTCAAATATCTCAGCACCTGTTACCACATGTGGATGGTGGGAATAACGTAGTTACTCTCAAAAGTTTTACTACTTTCTAAAGTTTTACGTATTATCAATGGATATTTTTGAAAACTGTCTGACTTTGGTAATATCAGATGTTGAAAAGAAATGATGATATCAGACATTGCTAAAAGAAATATATTTGTTGCAAGTAGATTTGTAATGACAATAATTACTGTTAGATGAGTGTTAAAAATATGAAAATTTTTTTTATTTATAATTGTTAGTTACTTTCTTTCATTAACAATGAATCCACATTCATCAAACCACAGAAATCTTGTTGCAAGTGTTTTTGATCTCCAGTGAAAATTTTGCAAAAGTAACAGTTATGCACTGGTTTTACAACCATGCTGCTGCTGTACCTAATATTCTATTGTCACGCCGCTATTGAGTCTTTTCAACTCTTTCACATCAAGTTTCCTGTTTACAAATCAAGCTACGCCATTGAACATGGTTGACAAAAAGCAAACATGCCGTCCTCTTCAGACCATGTCACTTCACAATAACAACTGAGTTTTCTGTACAGGCTACTCTCTCATAGTTTTGACCCAAAATTTAGCAGTATCTCCCAAAGTATGATTTAACTGCCATCAATATGGCAGAGTTTATATGGTGAACATGAGGCAAAAGTAACTTACATGTTTTCATTGTGTTGTTTTGAATCTAATTCTACTATGATACATTGTTATCTGTAAGTGCTACATTTAGAAAGACCCAGGAATGACCCTTGCCATATGAGTTTTATTCACAAACTGCTCGCAAGTGAAAAGTACATGAGAACTCTCCAAGTCATAAAGTGAACTCCTGACCATTTATGTTAACGTGACCCTGATACGTGAAAATTCAGTAGGTCAAGTAAACTTTGAAACTTCTTTGGATTGCTATTGTGAAGTGAACAAGTGCAGTGCTGCATTAGGACTGAGATTAGCTTCTCAAGAGGTGCAGCAATGTTGAAACAACTAACCATTGAAAGCAATGTCTCCCAACACATGTTTACCAATAGACTTTCTGAACTTCTTGCATGTGTACCACATGCATGTCTCCCAGAAAGCCATGGCACCCACATTGTAATTCACTAAAATTTAGCTTGAAATTTGGAAAATATTCAGGCATCACTTAAAGCACTGCCGAGACCAAAGCATGGCCAATATCACAGTTTCATCGTGTATTTGCTGTTGTAGACAGGCAGCGAGGCTGAATCAGTTGCAAAACCTTCATATTTGCTTATTTAAATTATTTTACCTGAAAGATCAGAGAAACTTCAAATAAATTGTTCCAATTTCTCCCTTAATTCTGGTCTGGAGTACATCACAATGAGGAAAAGAATAGGAATTTTTCCGTGTTCTTACCTTGTCCAGCAGATACAGCAGATGAACCAATAGTGACTAATTGGTGTAGGTAGCCATACCAACAACTGTACTTCCTGTAATCTACCAAGCTTGGACATGCTTGAGCAAACTGATATAGCTAACGTCAGCAATATGAATGGTAAAACTAATTCGAGCAACCGTCTTCAGGACATGCAAGGCTGTTGGCTAGAATATTTTACTTGAAATCAAGGAATATGATAAGAAGTTCCTCAGCATGAGGAAACCTTACGTTTACTAAACACCAAAAATATTCAACTGTGGGCAATTTGCCAGTGATCTAATAGACTTCAGCTGTAAACCTAAGCTCTAACCCCTCAGCCTTTAGTTTTCCCAACAGTTTACTGTTGATAAGTTCTGGGTTCAAATGAAAGATTCAGATGTCAGGGTCATAATAACCCTTCTCAGCATTCTTTCATTTTCTTTTCTCGTCTGTGTATACTGTTCATATCTGACTTTGGGTTATTGGCAACCTACCCAGTATTCAATAGCATCCATGTAGCGCAAAGTGAAACTTGATTAGCAGTATCAGTAACAGTTTAATATGGAACCTAACTCATCCAGATGATGTCCAGAGATATACACTGCTTGTCAAACAATTCAGTCCACAGGTATATCCTTTCAATGTTTCATTATATATTGCACTCTCTGGTAGTTTCTGACTCTATCTTCCTGTATTTAATTGCTAGCATTTAAAGTATACGGAATAAGTAATCCATTCCTGCTTGGAATTGCGCAGTATCAAGCTAAGATTTTGCAAAGTTCCAACTACCATCATCTACATCATTATCATCATCATCATCTTCATCATCATCATTACTTCTGTTGTCAATTTCACACCATCATAGGCATCATCACCACTTGGAGAAAGTTGTGATTGCTCTGCAGGAGTCGTTTCAATGACATTATATCATTTTAAAATGATGATGCAGATGATAATGATCGTGATGAAGATGATGAAGACGAAGGTGATGATGACGACGGTGATTATGATGATTGTGATGATGATTAAGATGATGATGGTAATGATGATGATTAAGATGATGATAATGGTTATGTTTCACTTTGCACAATGATAAAACCCAATATTCGTGTTTCTCACAATTAAGTCTTCATTACAGATGATACCGCAATCGGAAACCAATCCTGTCACTGATAGTACTTCTATCAAGAATACATCCTGTCTCAGTCATGTTGGTACCTGCTGCTGCTTCTGGTATCAAGAACACTGCCTTTGACTATTGGCATACCTGTCAAGAATCAATCCTGTGTCAGTTTCTGATAATACTGATATCAAGAACCAATCCTCCCAGTACTGATACTGCAATCAAGAACCCATCATTTTACAGTTGCTACCGCTATCAAGAATCTATCCTGTAGCTGTTGGTATAGTCATCAAGAATCCATCCCATAGCTATTGCTATAGCCATAAAGAATTCATCCCATAGCTATTGCTATAGCCATCAAGAATCCATCCCATAGCTATTGCTATAGCCATCAAGAATTCATCCTATAGCTATTGCTATAGCCGTCAAGAATCCATTCTGGAACTGTTGCTGTAGCCATCAAGAATCCATCCTGTAGCTATTTCTATATCCATCAAGAAAATTCAAACTGTAATTATTGCTATCACTATCAAGAATCCATCCTATAGCCATTTTTATAGCAATCAGGAATCCATCCTGTAGCTATTGCTGTAGCCAGTAACTATTCTATAGCCATCAAGAATCCATCCTGTAGCTGTTGCTATAGCCATCAAGAACCTATCCTGTAACTTTTGTGATAGCCATTAAGAATCCATTCTATCACTATTTCTGTAGCCATCAAGAATCCATCCAAGAACTGTTGCTAAAGCCATCAAGAATCCATCCTGTAGCTATTTCTACAGCCATCTAGAATCTATCTATTTATTGCTATGGCCATCAAGAATCCATCCTGTAGTTGGCCTCTTGATACTGCCATCAAGAGCCCATTATGCCTCAGTTCTGTTGGTACTGCCATCAATAAACCTATTGACTTGACCTTGATGGCTAGTGCTATAGCCATCAAGAATCCATCCGGTAGCTATTGCTATGGTCATCAAGAATCCATCCTATAACTATTGCTATAGCCATCAAGAATCCATCCTGTAGTTATTGCTATGGCCATCAAGAATCCATCCTGTAGCTATTGCTATAGCCATCAAGAATCCATCCTATAGCTGGCCTGTTAGTACTGTCATCAAGAACCCATTGTGCCTCAGTCCTGTTGGTACTGCCATCAGGAAAGCAATTGGCTTTACCTTGATGGCTATTGCTATAGCTATCAAGAATCCATCCTGTAGCTATTTCTACAACCATCAAGAATCCATCCTGTAGCTATTGCTATGGCCATCAAGAATCCATCCTGTAGCTATTTCTACAATCATCAAGAATCCAACCTGTACCTGGCCTGTTGGTACTGCCATCAATAAAACTATCCAGTGACTGTTATACTGCCATCCAGAACCAATCCCATGACAGATCTGTTGATAGTTCCATCAAGAAACCTACCAAGTAACTTTTGATATAAATCTATCAAGAACCCATCCTGCCTCTTGGCTTCTTCAAGTCATTGGTTTAT
This sequence comes from Ptychodera flava, assembly GCA_001465055.1. NCBI lineage: Eukaryota > Metazoa > Hemichordata > Enteropneusta > Ptychoderidae > Ptychodera > Ptychodera flava. The sequence continues at coordinate 539,936 of LD354056.1, read as the reverse complement.
AGAAAGTTGTCATTGAGAAATTATCCTGAGGAATCAATGTAAGTTCTTCTTTTATCATTCCATCCATGTTAATTATAACAATTTTGATTGTTCAGGTAGAATGCGCCTTTGAGACAGACATTTGTACTCTCAGATTTTAACAATATAATTTTGGCCTATCACTTGTTGAGGCTCATTGAAGCTTATGAAGTCTATAAAGTTTTCACCAGCTTAGTTTTGTGAAAATCGGAAATTTTATTTTCCCCTTAGATATAACACAGGGACGGCAGCTATTTTGAACTTCAAGTATCAGTAAATATTGGATAATTTTTTCTCCAAAACCAAAATTTGCATACTGATGGTGAAAGGGTGAATATATGATACAAATTTGAGGAGAAACCTAATGTGTCAACATTTATTAGACATCTGAAGTATAGAACTGAACTGAAACTCTGGTGAAAATTCAATATTTCTGAGGTCAGAAAGAACAAGAGTCCGCAAGCTTGTAACATCCCACCATGAACAATATGAAATTTTGGCAACTGAGCAAGTTTTTTGAGGACCAAAAATATGGCAAAACAAATTTTTGCAAATATACGTTCATTATATTGCAATATAACACGTATCACAGTCCCAGCAGAGAGGCAAGTCATTCATTTCACAGTAATGTCTCGGCAAAATCTCTGACAGGAAATAGGAAAATCTTCTCAAAATGCCATTGAAAAAAATTCTCATATCCATTGGATTTACCACTGTAGTCATGTATCAGTGTCATTTTAATTAATTTGTAATTGCATATGTAATGAACTTTCCTAATTAGAGTGATATATCCACAAATACTGCTTCAAATTTGATGAAACTTGATACAGATGTTGATCTCATAGTGTTGTAAATAGTACATCAAACTTTATGAAATATGGTACCGGTGATAATCTGTTAGTGTTAGGATAGTATGCAAAAATGTTTGGCAACATCCTGTCAATTAATTCCTAATTGACTTGTTTAATGACCTTTTGTAATTAGGATGATGGCCTACATTGGTTTTATGTTTTCAACACTATGGAACTCATTCTTGGCCATTGAGTGCCATTTGTATCAAAGTATTTTTATCACAGACCTAATTAACCCCTTGACTACCTATGGCGCCGGATATATCCGGCGCCATATTGAATTACCATATACCTTGAGTGCCGGAAATATCCGGCACAGTTAAATAGGTGTATTTGCTTCGTTTTTGTCGCTAAAAATCCCGTAATTTCGGCGTCGGCACGCAGCGTGACTAAGATTGATCTATTCCGATCTGGCCTGAATGTTATTGCGCCCCCGTACGTCCGAGTTTGGCCAAAATCCGGAAGCAAATGTCGTGACCCATGACCTCGACCCTGAAAGGTCAGGATGATCACAGAAGCGTCACAGTTTTCAGAAGTACGGATGATCGCGAAGATGTGTATGGTTTGTTTTTTTCAATGAAATGAAATGTTTATTTATTGAAAACAAATGATTGATATATAAATATGTTCTATTAACAGCAATATTCGTGAATAAAACTAGAGGAAATATAATTTTTTACTATAAGCAAGTGAAATTTTATAGCAGCCATATTATCAATATGACTGGTCACATGACTGGTCATGTGTTCGGTCATGTGATATGTTGTTCCCTAAAATGTATTTTTAAATATTGTGAATTATTTTTTGATAAATCATAACCATTTTAGATGCATGTTTCTTCAAGGAAGACATAAAGCAGGTGTTTACAAATATAAAATGTGTTGATTTTCAAATACAGAATCATGTCAGATGCTGATTGCTGATATTTGTGGTTCATTTACTCCACCTTTTGTGAGAAAAATCTTAAATAGGTACATCTATAAATATAGTAAAGGGTAATTATTATTACATATATGTAAAGACAATGCCATGAAAATTGCAACTGTATTCAAATTTGTGTCATTTTATGGATTAAATTCAAAACACGTCCTTATGCTTCAAATATTCATATTCTTTGCCAACTCTGGTCACATGATGTGTCATGTGATCAGTCACGTGACCTGGAAATACAAAACTTATGTATGAAAAAGTGGGAAATTTCATGCTGATTCAGAAAATATATGGTTTATTGGTACTTACTTAATTTTTACTCTGAGCAGTGTTCATGCAATGACCACACCCCAGATTTTATCAATATTTACATAAGGGGCCTGGTATATAGGAATACATTGGCCTTGGTAGTCAAGGGGTTAATGAAGAGGATTCTATCCTCTCTGAGGACTTGTAATCAAAGTACACATTAACAAGCGGGGACTGTGTCATCAACGATGACTTTTTTTTCAAAACTGCTGGTCAGACAGCTTTAATATTTGGTTAACAGGTCCCCAGGATGACCTTAGTGAGATAATTTCATACAGTCAGAAAATACTTAATTTTGTATCAATGTCTATAGTAGCTTCAGGGACCGTGGCCCTATGTTTGTTATGTTCAATATTAATTTTGAAACTTTTATTAGAATACTTTTGTGAAAATCACTAAAACACGGAAGAAGGCATTCACAAGTTCTGATGAAATGTGTCGACTTACTCACAACAATATTGACCATGAACTCAGAATTCAGAACCTGTCAATAAATTCAAAGAAACCCAGAACTTATCTTTGATGTGGTCAAAGTTACGGTTTTTCGCTTTGTTTACTGAAAACTTTATCAAGGAACCCACATGATCAAGGCCATAAGCAGAGAGGGGAACATGAAAACTGTAATCCTTGTGTGTAAATACAAAATATAATACAAAATACAATACTGAATACAAAGAGATAAAAAAATGCATTCAATACCGGCACATCTCTACAAAATGTGACAAAATCATTGAACTATCGCAGAAGAAACTGCATGTGGACAACTCCTGTATGGACAACTCCTGGAAAGATTATGAGGAGATTAGGCAGTGATTGGAGGTTGTTTGTTTTGGCGATGGCATTGTTCAATGGGATGGCGATTGCAAAGGGCAAAGTAAAGTGCAAGAGTTTGGAATGTGGCTATTGTGGCACAGAACAGGCCATATTTATTCACCATAAAGTCATAACTCAATGAGGTAGCACAAACAGATTACGAGTTCGACACAGTCATTGTGTTTATTCAAGGTGTACATCAACATCAAGATAAATATATTGGTCTTATAGACCTGGTAAATTTATCATCCGGTAACTTAGATAAATTTGATGAGTTGTTGCATAATTTTTAAGGTGTTGAGCAACCCTGACATCCATCCTGCGGACGTTTTATGATTTGGTGATTTATAATATCAGAAAATGCATTCAAAAGCGAGGGGATAAAAATGCAAGTGCGTCTTTTGTGTTTGACAGAAATGACAGAGATGAATCAAATTGCTGATACTTCAGAAATTAAGTCACAAGAAAAAAAGCATCACTGTGAATTGAATGGTCATCCAAAATTACTGATTAACAAACCCATGTCTCTGACGAAGACAAAACAAATTGGCCAAATGCCCCCTAACTCAACAGCAATATCATGAATGAACTCTCCTGTGTGAAATACGCCTTTCCTGTGAAATACGCCTTTATCAAAGTTTAACCATGTAAAAGAAGCATCATTTGAAATGATTTTATGAGATATAAAGTCTATCAACCTTACACGTAAATCAAATATGTTTTACTGTTTGCAAAACTGGCCATGAAATGATAGACAAAATTACAATGATTTATTTCTGTATGACTAAGGGTGTATTGTCATGTTTTGTGATTTTGAAAAATTTTATTCCTGAAAACTTTTCCCTGTCGCAGACCATACCCACATTTGTTTTAAATTCTCGTATTAAAATGGTAACCTTTTTCCTCGTCCATTTTGATGAACGGCATGTTATTTAGTCAAATGTTGCTGGTCAACTTGACAGTGGTAACTCTGACGACAGCGCAATATCCATGACAACAGTGGTTTCTTCAGAGTGTGTAATTACACAAATCCTGATCAATTTAATCAAAGTTGCCACTAAAACAAACACAAACCCATGACATGTCACCCCTGATAGTATTGATAGCGGCATTCTAACACTGTGATTACAGACTTATAGTCTTAGTCTAATGATGTAACATATAAGTTGATTAAACCCTTTATCTGCAGCCACAGTAAAGTCATACCAGCTTTGTATCAACAGAAGGAGGTCATAAAAGCTGACAGACTACCGACTAAAGTTTGCCTCCTGATTACAAAACTGTTATTTTAAATTTAAAAAATGAAGTGTGAATGATTTTTTTAGTTTTCTAATTTATTCAAAATTTACTGGATGGAAAATAGAAAGAAAATCAAGTCGATTTTAGTTGATGATTGATCTATGTTATAACCTTAGTTTTCTATTACCTAGAACAATGTTAATTTGCATAATTTATTAGCAGCATAGTCCCCCTCTATCATAATCAAAAATTGTCAAGCAGTGGGCGACATCCCCCCTTAGAGAAACGTAGAGAAAACACTGTGATAACTCATCTTGTTGTCATGACGATTTGTTACTCTACAATCTAACTACCAATTTACTTTGATAGTCGTGGTTTTAACACAGGGTCATAATTATGGCGGTAATAAATAATATCTGCATATTCAACATTTCAAACACCTGCAGAATTGATGCTTTGATTTGAGAATAGAATTTTCATCATCATTTGCGGTGTTTTTTTCTTGTGAATGGGATATGATCATCAAACAGATGATGTAGTCTGTACGGAAGACCACTTCTCATCCCAAATTATACCAATATGACCGGCGTTTGTTAAATGGCAGACAGGTCAAAGGTCATTGAAGAGTTTTACAGGGGTGGAAATTTGACACCTACTGCTGAGTTTTGGCAAGCTTGAGTCCTCGAGAATCAAAAGTAGGTTTCTCATTGTGTAGAAGTGGAAACATGTCCGACTGTGGTTTGGAATTTTTATGACTTTCAATGGCGCACGGCCTGTCTAAAATGAACAATGTGTGTCTAGCCATTACAGGTAATGAGACACGGGACTTGAGGTAACAGGAACTGTCGATCTGAAACGTGGAACAACTGTGAATTTTATTCCATTTCACATGGTTTCCCCTCCCAACAAAAGTTTTTTTTCTTTTGCAACAATAGGATTTGGTGATTTATAATGACCAGAAAAAGTAATCTTAATCGTTCTGCTTATACTGCCAGATAAGATTTGCACTGAGCACAAAAAATTTGTTGGTTTTTTTCTGTTCATTTTGTACACAGCATTTGCAGCCCTAGTTGCTGTAAGTTTTGATATTATCATTACTTGTATCTCATGGAACAAACTGTACAATCTTATCCAAAGTATGTTGAAATATAAAGCATTAGCCGTGCCAACATCATACACTGTATGAACATTTTTGTTGAGAAATTATTTCTACCTCAGTCCAAAATTCAGGTTGGAACACTAATATTGGACACTGCATGTATCAAAGAGCCAGTGTTGACAACTAACCACCATTTTTCATAATTTTTAGGAGTAGAATCAGAAACTCCACTTGACGTACAGAACAAAAATTACGGACAAAACATCAAAAGGTAATGGAGCCTTACCTTGGCAAGGAAATGAATACTATTGAGACATGGGTATTTCTATCAAAGCATGAAAATGCTCGTCCAAACCAAGGCTAGCAATGTTTTTCATTTACATACATCTTCTATGAACATCTTGTGATTTCACTCAACAAGATGACGTGTTTTGTAAATAAATCTGTGCGTGTATGCATAACAAAAGAACATCAAGTTAACTCCTGTAAGGTTTTGAACAGTACCTAACAAGGTTGCCTCAAAATACTCTGAAATTTGAGCAAATTGGGTCATTTCTTTGTTTGTGTGGTGTGTAACTGACATGGCATATTTGAGCATTTTTGACCAATCACCAATTTTTAAAGGTAATTTCAAGCCCAGAATGGGCGTTGTATGTCGAGCATTGGGCCAAATCCTGAGTATCTTCCAGAAAATGTGCTGCTTTTGTTTGCAGATCTGCTACATAGTTTTCAACTGCAGTCCTTAAAATGCATGGTTCTGAATGGTGTCTGCTTCAACACAACATTCAAGAAATACTTCACAAAGAGCGGAGGGAAAGGTAGAGTGTCCCGTCAAGAGTCAATGAAGTGATCCCCAAAGTGGCCAGTATGAACAATGGCTCAGCTCCGTCTATTATGACCAGTAATGGCACTTAATAAGGCTTTGGGAGTGTGTTCTGGGGAAACGAGTAGTGTGTGGTCATGTTTGAAACAGGTAAAGATAATATCTGCCCGCAATAAAAAAAAGGCATTTTTTTTTTCGCAAACACTGGCAAAGCAAAAAATACTGATTTGAATGTAGAAAACCCTGTGGCACAATTATTCCTGTAGATTTGTGAGTCTTGCTGCGAAGTACCATGCTGAAGAGACTGTTGTGTAAAGTGATTCGAGAAGGCGCATTGTGTCATCCGAAAATTTATTCATTTGTATCGAACGTGTTTAGTCGTTTGCGTCGAATGACCGCAAAGTGCTTACAACCATGACCAGGTCCTTTGTACCAAGTGTATTTGTGAACAAACTACCCTATAGTGCTCTCAAATTCACTTTCAGTAGTCTGGGACAAGTATAAAGTATGTCAACACTGGATTTGTGCCGGAGTTTCAAATTCTTCCCGACATGACAAAGCAACTGATCACAGTATTATGTGAAGATGGTTATTTTATAGAAATGTAAGGCAAATCTCGGAGACGCAAAACAAAATAATCCCTACTACTTCTTAATGTATGCGTGTTTATTTTCTGCCGCATTTTTGACGAAGATTCTGTGCTCAGGTGGTGAAAAAAGAAAGATTACTTTGCAATGTCTATGGTTATTGTGTAAAATGAGACTTTACCTGCCTGGCTTTTTAAAGATTTGCCATGTTTGTTTTTGACTTTACAGTGTGCGACATGAAATTTGAATTTAAAACAGACATCTTTGTGTAACTCTGGCTCTCTGGGCAAGGGAAAATGATTTACATGAGTGAGGAAGTCTTTTTTTTTCCAGACGGTTGGCTTTATGCACCGGGCAAATAGTCTGTTAGTCCGTGGCTCACAATTGCGCCATTGTTAATATGGTAGTGATTAAAGGAGTTGGTCAAAGTGACCTCTGTGGAATCCTTGGGGGAGAAATGTTGCCATTCCCACAGTCAGAATTCATTCCTCTGACATTCCATGCCAGCTACACCAAACTATGTATCCACACTAACATTACGTCCTCAAAAACCAAGTGTAAGTGAGTTTACAGCACAGAAAGCCAGGAAAAAAGTCTGAGTTCACTACAGACCTCCACTGAGTTCAATGTCATTGACGTACTTAGCATACATTAGAGTGATGGACATAGCTGTGACATAATCAACTCCATCTATAGAGCTGATTGTGCTTCTCAGAGATGTGCATAAAGGAATCCGATACTTGCATCAGCAACATACAAACGAAGTCAGACAGGAGTTGATTCTGGCCTATTTTGCATGTCTCCCTGTCTGGTTCTGAAGTGAATTTCAAACACCGCCTTTTTCCTTCCTCTGTTTTTCAACCAGCTCTGCCTTTCCGCACAAGTCTCGTGAACTCTTTTGAAGTAGGTTATTACCCCACCTGTATCCTTGGTTACACATCCCACCGTATACTCAGACAACACAAGATCATTATTCAGCCTGAATCCTCTGTTAATTGTCCCCCCTCCCCCCCTTCTCATTCCCTGTGAAAACAATAACTTATTTAAAGTGGCTGTACTCAAGCAAACAGAAAATAGTAGCTGGTTGGCCAAAGGTGAACTGCTGGCTGTCCACTTTTCACGATGCCATATTTGGACGTGGGATGGCTCTTAAGACTTGCCCACTTTGCCTGATTTGTCTGAAGTATACTTAAGAAACTGTCAGTTATCTCTGCTGGCGACTGGCCAATCATCTCCAGCTTCAAGCTCCTTTTTAATCCTGCTAGTCTGTAATTGCCCAGTCTTGCCATTCTGGATTTTTCGCTGGGCTGTTAGCTGGCTGTCAGACTGCAGATACCTCGCCTGTGCAAAGAATTTACAGGTCGTCATTTGTGCGACCATGTATAGCTTTGTGGATATAACCCATCGGAATAGATGGATGCTCCTAGCTTTCGTAGGCCTATGTTTTCTTGTAGCAGTATCAGAGGGACAAAGTGAGTAGAACTTTTTTTATTGACTGTTTATAATTACTTGTCTTCTTGTAACTTCTAATTTGAAACGTTGCATGGGATAAGAAAGATCTTCTAGCATGCATTGATTGCCTGACTATCATTTCACAATGATGCCAAACTTTTTGGAAACAATACGTTCTGAACAGAGATACAGAATATTTTGAGTAAAATGAAAACCCCAGTTCAAGCAGCAGCAATAGCATGGTTCTGAGATGTTGAAGACTAGAAGTGCGTAATGAGGCAGATCACATTCACCCTCCATCATTTGCTACAGTTGTGTTTTCAAAGGAGTACCAGTTAGGTGCCATCTCTGTCTCTCCTACTCTTTTGTCTCAGGTTAATGTTGATGAAAGCAAAGGTCACACTTGTGAGACTGTGTCAGACTTGCATTCAAGCCTATCCATTTTGTAGGCAGTCTTCTTGTCCAATATATTTTATGAAAGCGTTCGACGTGAAGGAACTGATTCCTCAAATAGCACTGCAGCATATAAAACCCGTGCAAAGGTCTGTTTGTTAAGATCAAGCCAGGAAGGAGTTCACTGATGGTTGAATTACGTAAGACCCACCACTTTGAGATAGCCAACTTAATGAGATGTGGGGCCATTGTTGATTGCTCATACACATTCATGTGGCCGTGGAGCAGTTCAAAGTTTTCAGAAGTTGTGTGTTGCTGCCTATAGAGTATCGTATTTGAATTCCACATCAGCCGCATTCTTTGCTTCAGGCTGCGGGGAGTGAACTTTGCATCAAATTACCATTCTCTCCGCACTATCTGGCCCAGTAATGTCTGCTTAACATCAAAGAGAGGGAACTTTGCTCACTGCCTTTATTTACATGACCGATAAGCTTAGGACCTTCTAGTGACTTTGAAAAAAAACAACGCTCTTAGTTTAGAACACTCTTCAACTTCTCAGCAAAAAAGTTCAGAGCCAGGCAAGTGCTGTAAACTTAATTGGTGAAATAGCTCGGCCACATTTGGTAGCCTGATTAACTTTACAGTTTTTTTCATCTGTGCGTATGTTTTCCTCATAATATCATGGTGCCTACATTTGATGGAGGAGACACTATTCCCAGCTCGGCAATCAGTCATCTGCACTTGCCATTATCAATCCAAATTAACTCTCAAGGCATGTTTTATGGCCACTTGTGGCATGTCGCTATTTCTCATCACGCAGTGAATGATCACCCCAACTCCCGAAAATTATCCTAAAGTGACATGAATCATCAAGGAGTGGAATATTTGTTGACCAAACAAATAAGTGATCTTGCTTTCTTATGCATAGGTGCTGAATATTACATGAGATATTAATAAAATTTGCATAATGTGTACCCCTTGATCGTGGTGAATAAGTCACCTCTATTTGGATAAGAGTTGTAAAAGTTAGGTATTCTCGTTTGTTTTGGAACATCTTGGAATTTCAATAGCATTTTGAAAGTGGAAATATGGAAAGTTTACACTTTGAAGCAACTCCTTAGTTAACTCGCAAGTTCATTACGTCAGCAGTTTTGAATCACAGATACCTAAACTGATGGCAAACAAATATTTAAGTGGAAATTACCGGACATTTCTACAAAGATTACAGCACATATTTGTTTGGTGATAACTCTGAAAGTTTTCCATTCCAAGCAATCAACTTTCCCTGCAAGGATCTAGGAATTATCAGCTTATAATCCTATGCTATATATTTTGCCAGTGTGCCGCTTCTATGCATGTTAATATATGAACAATGGTTTTCACAGGTGGGGGTTACATATTTTTTTTTACTTTTTGGAAGTACCTGGCCATGTTATCAGCTGATTCTTGATTAGGTTAGCTATTGTTACAGCACAGATGTTGACCTTTGTCTCATCTACATAACTGTTACGTCACCCAGTATGGCCTGCTATTCATGAGTTAATGTGGTTGCATGACAGTGTTCCGAAATTCAGGGGATTATATTGGAGCTTTTCAATCATTGATCTTAGTGGGGTGACCTTCTGCTGTGCAAATGGAATTGTAATGGAAAAATATTCAATGCTAAGAGCTCTGCTGATAATGACAGTACATAATAGGTTCATTTCAACTTTCAGATAGAATTGAGAAAATTTTGCCACTTACTAAGAAGCATTCAAATCCACTATTCTTGGAACATTGTTTGGTCTGGATTTCTTGTTAAAGGCACAGAAATCCTGAAACCTAAGTTTGTGCAGTCGAAACCCATACTTTTAAGGCGTTCCCGGTACATAGCAACTCACACTGCCCACAATTGTGTAAACACAGAACAAATTTACCATCTTTGCAACAAGCACCGCATTGTGTGTTTTGTCTGAGGGCATCAAAACCATCACTTAAACGTTCATTTAAAACTCAAACTTAGAAGGCATCTCTTGATCGTAGCAACCACATTAATTTTAATTTTAACGACATGAACCAATCTGCTGTCACACATCTGGCCCAATATGTTTTCCATTCATGAAGCTATCCATTGAAAAAAAAAAGGTTATGGTCTCTAGTTATCGACGACAGACAGAAAATTCTACAGTAGCTAATGTACTCTAGCTTAACATAGCAAATGCCATCCAAACCAGTCTGAAGTACTTCCGGCATTTCCATATTCACAACTTTATTGTCGTGAGGATATGTCAGCAGGTTCCTAAAAAGTGGGTGTCAAAACTGAATAAAGCTGTAGTCTGCACCATCCTTGTGAGGTGATAGGAAACGCTCAATAGCTGAATGAGGACTGCCAATTAAGTGAGAAAACATGTTGAATTTTCAAGTTCAATGAAAGAGCGTTTTGAAGTGGCACTCAAAGCTCTGTGTCCATCGAGCCAACACCTTTGTATACAGCTGTTTCAAGACAGGAATTCGGTACAATAGGGGATCTTTGCTTTTCTCATTTAAGGTTAATATGTATGCTATGGATGTAAAAAAATATCTAAAGGAGATGTGACCAAACTTCAGTTTCCGTCAATACCCTTCACTGCCAAATTTTGTGTTCTCTAGCAAAATGGACCTCTGTATTTTGAAATGGGGGTGGGAGGGGAGTATCAGAGGGTTAAAGAAATTTTGGAGATTAGAACTTTGAAGTTACAATTTAAAGTTAGCCGGTAGCTTGTAAATTATGTTGTTTTGTACAATTGTGGTGTGTGCAGCCCGTTGCTTTTTATTCTGCCTGTGGGTGGTCCAACGTTGGAATAACATATTTATGCGTGCCCATGCAACGTAACCACGTTTCTGTTTGTTTCTTTAGCTTGATCGGTAATCAATATTTTTCCAGGAGAAATTTTCGGAACTTGCCCTAAGAATCCTGGCGCTTTTAGTTAATGTTGGAAACTACAATGAAGCCTAATTGACATGTCATTGAATGCACAATTGCTTGAAAAGTTTAAATTTTTTGGGGGGAGGGGGCTTCACTAGTGTTTCCAATTGAAAATTTCAAGTATCCTTTTGACTTTGTCTTCATTGAGGTCAAGCATATTTATCACAGGTTTATTTACCTTTTGTTTTCTATGCTTATCTGAGAAATTATCACCCTTGCTACTGCATCATGCCAGGTTTGGTTGCCATGGTGACATCACATATATGTTACTAAATTCCTTCACATCAACAGCACTTGAGGGGAGATCTGCATATTAAACCGAAGTCAATTACTATCTATAGTAGATTGTTTCAATTTATTGGTCAGTCTTTGTTATTATGAGTTCCTGTGATCCACTCTTGCAACTAGTTTGTAAACGATGATGGCTGATTGCTGGCTCTTCGCTGCCAATGTTTGCGTGCCAATATTTGTAGTTGAGCAGGCAAGTTCTCAGACACGCATCTAGCCCTCATTTTAAAACTACTTAAAACTTCAGTGCCCTCGTGAAAGCAGGGATGGCGGTCCCTTGAAGGACAAGCAAGCTATGTACGTGCTTGATTAGAATAGACATCTGTTTGCAATTTCTTGAGTGATTCTCAAGTTGCTTTGTCATGTAGTAAATGCCAGTGCATAAGAGACATCGTGTGAATTCATGGACATGCAATACATTTGTACAAAATGTTGCAGTTCAAAACATTTTCCTGTCTGTCATTGGTGTTATTAAGGGCATTCAAAGTTTTTTTTGTCAAATCCACAGTTACTGATGTCTACCAGAGAAGGATGTATCGCCCTGCTTGAATAAGAGACAATGGAATATTTTATGCTACTACCGGTATTACATACTAGCAATTTGAAATAATCTTGGAATGCCTCCCATCCTGTATTGAGATACTCCTGAAGTGGAAATGTTGACAATCACGGAGATTTCACATCAAAAGTTGAACACCCTGCGTAATGTATAAACAAACAGCTGGCATGTTTAATGGAGGGATTAGAGACTGTTGATCGGTGGTGCAGCCTACTTTAATTACTCTGGCATAAACGCCCCTGGACGTGACACCACCCCTTTCCTTTAATCTAAATACATGAGGAATTTCGGTGCCTATTTAGTTCAGCATTATTATGTAATTTATGCACAGCTGATAAGACTTGCTGTGTACCAAGACTTTGGATAGCATGTCTCAACATTTTATCCAAACACCAGATAACTTGACCAGCTATTCGTTTATTTTTGCCGGCTTATTTTTCGGTTGATTTTCGCTAGTAGAACTGGTTTCTGGCCTGATCTGGTATAATACAGCAGTTCGGTGAAGGCTGTGAATCAATTGGGTAACTCGTTAGTTTGCTTTCCAAGTCGTTGAACCCTTGTGCCAAGGAATGCACACAAACAGTGGTATATCTAGATTGCAGTGATTGCATGTTATGAGAATTTCTGCTTAGGCTGTTGGCATTGTGACGAGCAAAAATAAAAGCTTGTGCCGGAGCATATCTCTAAACCAGTAACATTTTACAAAAGAAAACCCCAGAAAAATCTATTCTATGAGTTCATCTTTATTCATTTTCTGTCACAGGTGAAAGTTCAATCATTAACACACTCAATGATGATAAACATAAATTTAACCTATAAATATTTAAAACGTCATTTCAAAGCTGCCACTTCTCCAGTTCAGTGACAAGGGAAATATTTTTATTAATTGTGTGCCTTTTGATATTGAATAGAAGCCAGTGATGATAGACAAACATGTGAAAAAGAAATTTTTAAGTTTTTGCCTGGATAACAGAGATCCAAAATCAAAAAGATTCTGCATAGTTGGTGACTTCAGCTGAAGGGAAGCTGTGATGGAACCCAGCTGGAGAGTGTTATCATCAAACTTTGAAATGGTTTAAAGAAAAAAACCGCGGACACAAACAAACAGTGGCCTTGTATTAGGACATCCCGTGGTTTGGGGGATGTATCAGTCTTAATGGAACATTGTCAACAATCCTTGAAGAATGTAATATTTATCATTTGGGTTCATTGCTACTGCCACTGGCATTCCTGACACACGTACGTGGCTTTAACCACAACCGAGAGATTTTGTGTGTTCGTCGTAAATTTCTCACTTTCTGTCAACCCTCTTAGCAGACTATTTTAAACTCAGACGTTCTTCAGCAACAAAAAGTATACTGTTGATCACAAGCCTTTTTTGTGTGCCTTCAGGGTGCTAATTCATCTTCTGAGCCGTCGAAAGCCTAATTTTGTTTTTTTGTGACACAAGTTCATAAATTTTAATGTGGGAATGGAAGACTATCCAGCTGTCGGAAGGCTGAAATTAAGGAGCAGGGCTGTCTTGCATAGTGATGTACTTCGTTTAGTCTGGCCTCTTTAC